>DWEM01003136.1:0-11082 GCA_018245935.1 Agara belti belti | reverse complement strand
GTTAAAATCGGTTAAGTAGTTTAGGAGTCCATCGCGGACAAACACTGTGACACGTAATTTATATATATATTAAGATATAGAAAATGAATGTACTTGTGGGCACAAAATGGTGAAAATTAAAAGCCGTAATAATAGCGATGTGGGTCGCAACCCATCACCATGTTACGTTTCCCGTGAGCGCGAGTGGACTTTGGAGAACTGATAGGCTATGACGAATGTTAGAGTAAGAGTAACTAGTAGCGCCTGACGACGAACTACGTTGATGAAAGAAAATATTCCGAAAGAAGTTTGCCAGGACCGCAGCTAGTGGAAATCCTTAATAGCCTACCCCTATGGTAAATTGTATACGTGTAAAATAATGATTAATTTATAAAAAGGCAAATCTTACCCTGTATCATAAACCTTTTAACTATACGATTGAAACAAGTTCCTTTGTAAGATTTTCCTTTAATACCTTTAGTTGCAAGAACTTTGAAATTTTTAACAGCTTTTGGTGCCAAGTCTCCAAATAGGCCTATTACTACTTTTCCGAGTGTTTTTTCTTCACTTTTGATGTCCAGAAAAACTTGGTCAGTAACTCTAAATTGTCGAGCCTAAAAAAAAGTTACAATACAATAAAGTTTAAGCTTTTGGGCTTATAGGACAGATTTTAATTGCAACCAATATCATATTAAAACTACATAATTTCTAATATTCTTCGAAAACTACGATACTTAAGCAGACGATCTCAGGTATCACTGTTAGACAATAGTTGTTAAATCGTTGTAAATTATCCAACTGGTAAAATGTTTTTTTGCTCCGGCTTTTTTCCTCTTGGTCGATTCATTGCACTTGGTTCATTGCACCAAGGCCGATGTAAACCCCGGATGTATTAATAACTTGATGTATGTGTAATGCTGGGTACCGGAGTCACGGTTTTATGTTTGTTTTGAATCTTCTATGTGTGTCAATTTTCATTTAATAGTTTAGCAATAGGAGATATTTATTGTAGTTTTACTTTCATCTCCTGAATTTATACGCCGTAAAAGGCAAAATATGGCTTGGACTAATAATCTTGTAACATCTTTATATGTACCCATATTTGTGCAAATAAACGTCTTTGTCTTGTCTTTGATTAGATGTTTACTGTGATTTAGTGATCCCTTAACAAAAACGATCGCACAGTAGCACAGCTAGATGAACTATGGCCCATTCTCATGGAACATAATAAGTGGCTATTATCATTATACATATAATATTAAGTGATGTGAAGGGTATACCATTCGTTCCTGTAACCATGTTACCTTACAAGGAATTCTTAATAATGTACCCGACTGATATAACACTGTGTACATGCACAATAACTTTAAAAAATACTGAGACACATGAATATATTTTTAAGGCATTATGTCTATTATAACTTTTAAACTTACGCAAGATAAAGTAATATAGTGAGAAACACAACACAAAAACATTAAATGACACAAATACATCATCAAAAATTAAAATACCTAATACTTATTTATTATTACAAAAAGAGGTATTGCATTAACAGACTACTGCCTACAAGCTACAACCAAGATATAATCGAACTGAACTTAATTTAATAAGAGGCTATTGGTGAAGTCTTACAGATGCAGCCGTGCTTTACGATGCCTATATTTTGTGTTTATACCCGTATGTCGTAATCTCATGATATAATGTTTTTGTGGTAAAATTGTTTGTGCGTATTTCATCTAACTAATATGATATTACGAATTACATCGACCTGTGCTAAATATACAATCGCTTTATATTTAACATAGGTCAACTTTACTTCATAACGCATTCCAGGCGCGTCATTTTACGGTTGTTTTCAAAATATCTAGTCTGCCCTATTATATAATATTTTACAATTATGAACTGGAGAATGGCGACGCATGAACACTAATCCTTTATAACACCAACTCGAGTTTGAAATTCTTGCCATCTTAACGACACGGAAGTCAGTCCTATCGTAAGTGCGAGAAAGACCCGTGTCTATCAGGCGGACATAAAAAGGGTTCCCACATGACGTAGCAAACCCGGTACCCCGGTAGTAAATTAATGCAGGCATTAGGAGGCCTCCTACTATAATGTGCTGCCAGCGTAAATATCGCATGTTTAGTACAACTTAAATTATATAATATAAATTAAAAATCATCTTCTTCAAGCTAAATCATTTATAAACCTCTTTTGATTGATTTGTAGTTAATAACGACCACTAAGATGTCCACTTATTGGACTACAAGTTTGTGTTGTGTGTGCTCAAAGTCACAGAATCAGAACCATAAATCTTTTGAGTTATCTGTCAGTGTCACTGTAGTGAAATATCTTAGAGGCCGGATTGAAGAGAGCAAAAATCGATAAACAACATATTAGTACTTTGTTCCATTTCTAAGCTAAACGTGAATTTAGAAATACATTTCATTTCAAAGGAAATCTTCTTTAATGACTATGACGGTGAATAATACTATTGCTCATCAGCGTTTAGTACTTAGCGGCGATCGGGAAAGGTAAATCTTATTTTATTATTACCATGCAGGTTTTGTTTTTAATATTTTGAAAAGTTCTATTAAATATGACATATTAAAACATGATACGTTATAGTATTTATTATTTTTGTTTTTTTTTTATTAAACGAAGGACGTATCTAGATGATATTAACCGCTAGTCTGTAACTCTGTACATCCGCGTCGCAATAAATGACTCGGCACGTAACTTTCTCGGTTTCAGTCAGAATTCGATATACTGACCACAATCCGAATACGCATACACTGTAAGCGAATAATTAATAATAAATAATACGGAAAGGCGTAAAAATATTAAATTGGAGCACACGATGTTTCTCATTAAAGTGCGCCTTGTAGACCATGTAAATCAATGAAATCGCTATACTATTACAGAACCTATATGTTGTTATTCTCGCTTGCAGGTTTAAGGAACTACTTCGGAAGCGTTTAATTGAATGTGGTTGGAAGGATCAAGTTCGTGTGTTATGTAGGGATGCAGTCAAGGAAACTGAGAGCAACAGCATTACCTTTGATGTGATGGTTTCCAGAGTCACTCCTAGGGCGCGTGCTTTAGTACCGGATACAGTGAAGAAGGAGCTACTTCAGAAAATTAAAACACATCTTTTAACTCAAAAAGACCTGCTCTACTAAAATATGTATCAATGCCTGTTATTGATGATTACTAGTGATTCATTTCTTATAATTTATTGGTGCAAGTCCTGAGCTGTAAATCCTCTAATTGTTCTTGTTTGTTGATAACAATGTTTGTTATTTATTTAAAGGAATGCATAGAAACATCTGCAGTGTTGTCATGTCGAGAACTTATTATGCCCCATAAGGATAGTGTACCTACCTACATGAAAAAAATTTGCACTATAGGATATTATTACAACTAGGCTCATTTCATTTTGGTACAGGCAATATCAATTAAAATAATACTGTAGCCAGAGCCAAATAAGGCCCTGTAAATAGGCTTTACCTATTACTTACTTACCTTTACCTTCTACAGAGTTTTGAAACTAAAAGACATTCTGCTCTCAGAAAACAATACAAAATGGACACAGAAAAACTCCAATGATTGTTAGTTATAATGAAAGTGAGCGGTGCTATGAAGAACCATCACATTGACCGGCTGATCTAATACATATTTTATTGCTGATTTTGTGACTGTAAATCTGCACCAACATAGAAGGAATGTCAGCCTTAGTTACAAACCCAACTACCTTGGACGTTTTATTATATTTAATTGTAACTTTATTTATAACATTGCTTAAGTTGCTTAGAAGTATAGGAAATGCTCTCATTTATGTTACAGAAGCTTAAATAAACAAATATACAACCAACAGTATATTTTATTTATAAACATTTACATTCAGTATGAACTAAAAATACATATTGCTTACATACACATAATACTGCCACTATATCCCATTCGCTTGACTCGTGACTGTATTGCAATAGTCTACTGTCATGGAAATATACTGAAGAAATGGGACAAGTGGTTCAAACAATGATTTCAGACAGCTTGTCTATCTTATTTATAGAAGTCGCAAATTAATAGTATAAAATATTGTTAAATAGCGCAAACAAACTTTTGCATATAAATTGCCAAATAACTGCCAAAATATTAACTTCAAAAGGCTGCCAAATAGAAGTAAAAATACATGCAAGTAATGAGATAAAACGTGAAGAAAAATGGACTCATTGCATAATCTTAGTTGCTTATTAAACATATTATATAAAATATC
The DNA here is from genome assembly GCA_018245935.1 of Agara belti belti. Classification (NCBI taxonomy): domain Eukaryota; kingdom Metazoa; phylum Arthropoda; class Insecta; order Lepidoptera; family Hesperiidae; genus Agara; species Agara belti. Next base: position 6,824 of record DWEM01003136.1, on the reverse strand, counting down.
GCCGTATAAATGTTGAATTTGTTTGCATAAATGTTGATAATTGCATGTTTACAAGTTTTCGAATCCTTTAATATTAAAAAATAAGAATAAAACGTGTTTAATGCTAGTAAAAAAATGTTTGTGTAAGTGGGAACACCAACATTGATATATTTGTGCAATAGCAATAAAATATTATTTGCTGACAATTAACAACAGACGATATAATAAATACATAATGGTTTCTAAAGACCACAACAGACAATAATAATAATTAAAAATGCATGTTAACAACTGGCACACATGCATAAAAAACTTACAAGGCAGAAAATTTTATAATTATTTTATATATGTTACATAAAATATTTTGAGCAAGACCAATGATTCGAGTAAAAGGTATATCTAATTCCTTCTAACCTGCCATAAAAAACACCAAATGTATATAAAAAAGATTCACATAAAAATTGAAGAAATGTGAATTATTAATAAAATATTGTGCGAAGTTAATAAAAAAAATGCTCAATGCAATGTTCAACATAAGCATAGAATAATTTTAAACCTGGCAAATTTCAAAAACAAGGAGACTCAATTATGCATTATTTAAATAACTAAAAATAAACATTCCATCGCTTTCGTAAATAAAGTTGTTGGAAAATAAATAAATGCATAGATAAAAGTATACCGAAAAAAATATAAATGAATGAGCAATCGATTTTAATAAAGTCATAATAATTTTAAAGCTTTCATGCCCAATTAAAAAGTTGGTACATTATATTATTAGTTACATTTTAATTTCTATATATACAAAGATATACAATTGGAATGTAATGTGGACTCATCTATACCTTTAGAGGGGTATATTTTTGATCACAAATAATAGTATAATAGATTTAATATCAGTACTCTCTTACACTTAACAAAATTATATCTACATATAATTGTTAGTTCCAACTTAATCCTAATATATTTATATACCATGATTTTCTACTTACATTGATATTGAATAATTCCTTTTAACAATACTGTTGATTTACTCATGAGCAATTTAATGGCGTCACAGAATTGATATTTTCACTATACTTATTACTTTTTATCACATATACTTCTTAAAAACAATTTGAAATCAAGTCAATACAAACTTCATGTACATCTGAAAACCAAATTTTAAAAAATATCATGATAAAAACATTAAAATGTATTTATATAGCATCAAGTAAGATTGAACATACATATTTTAATTAATAAACTCATATGGCCATGTTTATACATGGCCCGCTTTAAACAATTCAGACCTAAACTCACTGATAAACCATTACGATAATCTCTCACTTAAATACATAACATGGCTATATACACTGATGTTCAGATGTGTATTGATTTTTAGAATAATCGAATATTATACAGTGAATAATTTACAATGCACATTATTTCATTGTCATTAAATAATCCAAATGCAAATGACAAATAAAAGTAAATATATTAGGACGTTTTATATGTTCACATAATATATCTAAACTGTGAGCTCTATTCAGATCGATATCATTCGTTTAATATCAACACCAAACCTAAAAACTACATACACAGTGTAGAATATAATACTATTGATACAATTTACAGTTTCAAGTAAATAATATATCTCATGAGATTCATAGGTTTTAAAAACAACAGATTCAGCTAAACTAATCTATTCCCCACCCTCATTATTATTTTAACATTCTTAACTATGTAAATAAACATTAAAATTACTACGAAAGGAAATCGTTTAGTTTCTAAAAACATACAGCAATAACAAGCCATAACATAATTATGTTTTTAACATCACTTAATAAAATTTCGAAATAAATAACACAACAGCTTCTGCGACTATTGGCTATTCACAACCCGCGCGTACGTTACTACCAATTTTGATTCCTTTGGCTCTGCATTTAACCACGATATGGCAAAGTTTCAATAGGATACGTTTGTAACCTTTACAATAAGAGTAAATACATATAAAAAAAGTTTATGAGCAAATTTGTCACCGAATCCCTTTGGGTTTTTGGGTGATCAGCAGTCATTTACGATCATTAGAAGTAAAATCTGCTACAACTTCACTCAGACAATTTAATGATTGTCTAGCATCTAAGCAATAACACCCAGGGTCGTCTTTGTATCTCTAATAAAATTTGGATCAGTCAAATACGGCATACCGGCACATAAGAGAAGTTCACATATTTATAACGATTTTAATTATGAATCTTAGTTAACTCACATGTGGTGTGGAACTGCGACTGACTGTTAATTAATTTTCTAATATTATAATATATAGGTACACACTTCAATTTACATATCGATATATAAATATGTACTTATATTACATAAATATAATTTTATGGGCGTGACATTCGTTACGGTTAAATTTTACTCGCTAATTACTGGATTTACATCGGTTTTATAGATACTTTTAAATGCCAACAGATACGACCGAAATTTAAGTTGCATTATTTTTTGCCATTCTGCAACGGGAATGTATTACAGCACTAAAATAGAGAAACTAATTTATAAATTAAACCAATGAGTAGCGCACGTTAACGATGTAGGTGCACAGTGTGTCCAGCGGTGGGTGGGCACTGGATTGTGTAGTCGGAGCGGTCGGGGTGCTCTCGTTACGATGAGGGATACCTTTAAAATAAAAAATGTAGTAAAATCATAAGGAAGTATAACAATAATAATGAAGAAGGAATAAGAGTACAATAGCATACGTGAGGGGCACTAGGGCGGCGCTAAGGCAGGCGGCGAAGGCGGGCGCGCGGTCGTGGCGGCGGCGCACGCGACACCAACACCAACGCCGACGCCAGCGCCAGCCGCACGGGCGCGCGCGCTCCTCCCGGCAACCTGCCGACGCGCTCGGGTCAACACACTACCGAACCGAACTCCACCACTCACACTGACGCATCAACGAGGACGAGGAAGAGTTTGACTTTAATTACTCACTTGACTTGTTTCAAGTGTGTATAAAACGTCCAGATTTAATGAACACTTTTATCGATCTAACCGTGCCATAAAAACACGTTTAAGTACATAAAACCCAAGTTATTTATAGACACATCGTATATGATGGATAAAAATGTACTTAAATGTATATATTTCAAAATATCTACATTTAAAACTCCAATTGAAGAATGACAAGTGTGAAAATATCTGAGATTTAATGGTAACTACTAGATGAAGAGCTTCCGCGACAGCAAGAGGCGGCGGGAGATGGCGGGCGATGGAGGGAGGTACCGGGAGGGGGCGCGCACCTGACGAGCACGGAGGTGACGGCGGCGCGGCCGTCGGCGGTGGGCTCGATGGCGACGGGGCGCAAGTCGGCGCGGCGCCGCACGCCGCCCGCGGGCGCGCCCAGCACCACCCGCACCACCGCGAACGGCCGCTTCGCCATGTGCAGCATCTGGGGCACGACACGGGAAGTTAGAACACGATCTAATTCACTTCGATGATAGCCGTAGGACGTTAATTTAATGAACATTGTTTACTAGTAATCACAAAAGTCGCGCGTTTTTTACTCTGAGATAACATAAAGATATAGAATTATTAGGTAAATTCCGATTTTTATCAAATGCGAAACCTATAATTTTAAAATAATTGGCTATGTTGACCTATAAGTGGTAGCGACAACGCGACGCATCGATAAGTAATAAATAAAAAGGTAATGTTAAAAGTAATGCAAAAATTACTAAACCCATGAAACTTGCAAATATATTCAATCGAAATTCAAGCAGGTACTCACTTCAACGACATGCCTTCTCCTCGCGCGACGCACGTCGGCTGCCTGCTTCGCCTTCCAGGCGACCACACACGCCGCCAAGAACAGAAAGAAACAAGAGAAGAACACCGAAAAGAACACGAACAGGTCGATGTGCAGCTGGTCCTGTCTGAAATACGTGATGCCGTAGCTGGCCACGCCTTCTGGAGTATTCCTGGCGCGTAAAATTAAGTAGAATTTCGTGTGCGTCAAATCGTGATTGCTTTGTGGCAGAGTCAAAACGAGGCGCCTCCGAAGATTGCGCACGCGGACTAGGACGTTTCTTTTGTCAATAGTAATGTACGTGGCGAGCTCGGCCGCCACGTAGTCCGCCAAAATGTACTGAGTTTTCACATTGTACCAAGAACTTTGTAGTACTTTGTCAAACGAAGGTGCGACACGCGTCGTGTCCTGCTTAAAATACATCGGGTCCAACGCTACCATATGCGAGCCGGTCGTTGTATTCACGGACACGACGTAAGAACTATCGTTCGGACTAAAGTATAAGTCGACGGCTCCCTGCGTGACGTCCACGATAAGGCGTATGTCAACGTTCATGTATCTCGGATTTATAGCAACGAACGCAGTTTGTCCCGGGTACAGCGGACGCGGTTTAAGTTTGCATTCATCTGTAAAGGAAACATTTTTATTAGATCGTATTGCGATTGAACAGTTTTCATTGTTATACGAAAACTCGAGTCGAAGGTGAGACAAATAGGGCAGATGGCAAATATTCATAAAACATTCGATTTTAACTGTTTATGGAAAAAAATTCTCCGTAAATAAGTTTTTGCGTGTACATGTAAAAGAGTTAACAAATCGATGAATACTAGATCGAACCGACCTATTGACTTTCCATCGAAGCACAGCTTGTTCTCGATATTGAGCGTTTTGTAGCACTGGTGGCCGTTCCTGGGGTCGCCCATGTACAGGTCCTTGCACTTGACGCACTGGTAGCGCCAGCACTCCTGCGCGGAGTTCTTGCTGGAGCTGGCCGTCTGGCACGACACGTCGCTCTCCGTGTTGTTGCCGCAGTTGCACTTCTCGCCCGTCACCGGGTCGCACGTGTCGCCGTGCCCGTGGCACTCGCAACTGTATACCGAAATAACGACTCATTTTAACCTCACGAATTTGAAGACAGTTTAAAACTTATTCATTCAGGTCAGTTCAACAGAATTTACTTTGTTAACACGAAACACCGTGACCTACACGTACCGCCCGTAACGACATCTATAAAGCTTATTTGATTAAAATTTAATTAAATTATTTTTGTGGAAATGAAATATTTTCCCGCGAAAAAAGTAGCCATAGCTCTTAAACTATTTCCATATTATAAATAGTAAAGCGAACTAAGGACAAACATGCACAGTTTCGCATTTATAATAGAAGTCATTACAACTGTTAAACGTAATAAATGCTTATTTGTGCTTATATTGAGTTTGTTATAAAGTAACATTGACGCAGTTCAGTAGCCAGTTTACGTTAAACACATAGTGAATTGAATACTTCATATAACTTAATTGCAAGCAATTATACTAACGGCCGACATGCATCTCTGAAATCTTCGGAGCCTCTGAAGTAGCCCTCGATACATTTCTCACAGCGCGGCCCGTCGGTATAGTTGGCGCATCTGACACAACGCGCCTTGGCCGCGGTGCCGCCTTCGCGGTAGTACTCCTCCAGATCGCCCGCGCTGACGTCACGCGCACTCGCCGACGCCTCGGCGTCGTTCGTACACACGGTGGTGTGTCCGTGACAATACACGGAACACGGTATGCACTGACCGTTGTCCGTGGGGTCACCCACGAAATTTGGCTTACATTTCTCGCACTGACTACCCTGGTAAAATTGAAATTATAGTCTGTATAAAAAGTCTCGAAATAATATTATACAATGAAGTAATTTTATTGTTGCGGCTTTATAATTTTTTTATGTAAAGCAAACAGCAAACAAGTAGCAACTAACCGGCACGCCGACGATATTCTAGAAATATTGAATAAATAGGTATTAGGAACTGACCATAGTATTGTTATGACACCCGGTACACTTGTCGAGCTTGTCGGGTCCTTCGCAGTGCGAGTGGCCGTTACACTGGCACTGGATGGTGCAGTTGGCGCCGACGTAACCGAAGTCGCAGCGGCACACGTCGGGCTGCACGCAGGCGCCGCGCACGCAGCCTTGCTGGCATACGGCCGCGCACGCGCCCGCCACGCGCTTGTGCCCCTTGCCGCACGCGCACTCGTAGCCCTCCGGCAGATCGCGGCATACCTACATACATACAATCATATGTGTTTACATCGGTATCATTTTATACACCTATACGTAGAAATGCTTTGCTTTTACTACAAATCGAAACCATCAAATCATACTCATCGTGTGGCTCATATTAGTATTATTTGTAGTTTATTCTTGTATGTAAATAAAATTTTAATTTTCCTCCCGTTTCATAATAGTATTCATCGATGGTTAAATTCTGAACGCATTAAACAATGATTGATCTAGTATGAAACAAAATAATTTACGTTTTTACCTCCGATTCCGCCTTGCATTGATGGTGACTATTCAGGCATTCGTTCTCAGGCGGGCAGCGCGTATAGTGCCACGAGAAGGTATCGTTGGTGTCGTTCGACTGATGCACGTTGTTGTAGACGGCCGCGCAGGTCGTGCGCGTGGAATAATCCAGCGGCGAGTCGATGGAGCCTTCTGCACACACACCTTCACCGTTTTCACCTTCCACTGCACACCAGCCGCAGTGCGAGTGATGGAGACATTCCGAGCATTGCTCGAACGTTCCACACGGCGCTGGACATTTGCTCTTATCCGCTTTCGTCAGAACTAGGCCACAAACGCCGCCCGCGCAATATACCGGTTGGTAGGCCGGCGATATGCAAGTCCCGAGGTAGCTAGCCCAGTGGCATTCGGAGGACCCTCCTTCGGCGCCATCGGACGTGAGACACGACTGGCAATCGTCGTACATATGGCAACGACTGGGGCATTCGTCTTTCGATCCGCCGAAATATGAATGTCCCAATTTGAGTGCGTGAGCGCGAAGACTAGTGCGACC
>DWEM01003135.1:0-11083 GCA_018245935.1 Agara belti belti | reverse complement strand
TGAAACTCCTAGCACTTGTAGTTTCTGAGATTTCGTGATGAGTGAGTGAGTGACCTTTCGCTTTTATATATATAGATTATTATTATATCATTTCCAACAAATACTTGCGTTATTCCAACTCTACTAATTATAATTATTGCATTGTTCAAAATTTGGCAGTAAATCTGATGGTGATTCCCGAAATCTACTCCCTCCGACTGCGTTCACGAGGAGCGCGGGCATCGCTTAGCAACAAGCCCCTTCTCACCCCATCGTGGCCCCATCGTCATTACAATCCTTCCCACGTCCTCAGAGAACACTCCGAAAACAACCCCAACTCCGAGGATTAAGGTATAAGTTATTCTGGAGGTAACCCGTGCAGACAAATATGATCTTATTGGCGCATAGATAGAAAGTCGATAATTAGTTGTACAATTGTAGATGCATTCTGTTTAATATCAATTTGGATATTCATAAGCGTTGTGATTTGAATTTTGTGAGCCGCTGATAAAGTCGATTTTGTTTCGCGGTCGTAATCGAGTGCATGTTTATCGATACACCCACGGCCAGGTATGTGCGGGTCCGCCGGAGGCAAAAGTGAAGATTTATACTGGTTTTTGTGGACGTTACAAAAAATGGGTTAAGTGTTTGTAGTGTTTTTTACTATTTTCATAAGTTAACACGTGTAACTCGAGACCTTGCGCTTTGGATACGGGCATCCGATAATGTTTTGAATTTTAGGTTTTAATTATTTATTTTTGTCTCGAATATGTCAACATTCAAACCTTAACCGACATTTCTCTCCCGAATAAATCTCTATATTTATATAAGCCTTCTAAATAGACAGAATGTCAATAACAACACTATGTAGATTAGTCACTATCGATACTATTCGACGTTTTACCTCAATTTTATGCTTGAAGCGTTAAGAAGTGTGTGCGGTGTGAGTACACGAGTAGCCGATAAAGTTGGAAATGATGTGTTAGGAGAACGGAGATGTAGTGACTAGAAGTAAGAAAGGCTGCTGGTGGTTCTGAGAAGAAGAGAGAATTAACGACGGGCGGTAGAGTCGGAAGAGTTAGACCTAGTTATATGTACTCTACTCAAACAGGAGATGTACTTTTAATAAACCAGCCTGTCTGATGATTTTGATAAAAGTAGCAGAGGCGAAAGAAATCTATCAGGGCCTTGGTCGATGGGAATGCCTAGTCTCGGCCTTAGCGCTATATATAATAGGAATTAGTACATAAGTCTGAATGTATGTTTAAATGTATTACATGTCCATATGTATTACAAACGTATAAATGTATATCGAGAAGTAGATGGTATTAATACTACCTTTTGTTGTTATGCGGTGACATTTGCGATTCTTTATAATTCTTCAGCACAATTAAGAAGTAGTCATAAATTAAATACAACATTATTACGTATATCACATCATTTAACTAAGATGTTTATATTTCATCCATTCGCTAGTCAAAAGAGTCCATTTATTTGTTAAGAAATGGGGGAAATAAAACATCTTCAAAGATACGCGTCAACGAAATATGAAAAGCAATATAGGTATCTCAGTAAACTTACTTTTATCCGAAATCTCCATTTTTAATCTTTCTATTTGCGGGGCGTCCGAGTCTCGCAAATATTCGTATTTTATCAGAATGTCGTCAGGACTTCCGCCTAGATCTAGAATATTCCCTTTATATTTTAAATTGTAATGTTCGCGCGGAAGCTTAAACTCTATTACGACGGGAATATAAATCATATTTCAAAATATCACTAGTACAATGCAAACTCGACCCTGGGAATGGTGCTTTTAAGGTGGTAGTTTGGACGAAGGAGAGTGTGAGAGGGTTCGAAGGAATAGTTCTTCGGTTAAAGCTGCAAATTTCTTTGAAGGCAACACGTATTCAAGCGGAAATGGAGGAAAATACTCGACGTTCGGAGGTGGTGTGGTGGAAAATCAAAGAGGTAGAGGAAAATATGCTTCTCGGCTCTTCGGGGTACTCGCGCTTCTAACGTGACGAGGTAGGTTTCATATTAGCGAGGAAACACGTATCTGATGCGAAGGGTAGCTACTTCCGACACGTTATTGCGTACACGAAAAAAACGTGCGGAGAATTATGGTTGAAAAATATCTTTTCGACGTCATTATTGCAATTGTCGAATCAGTTATTTTCGAGTTCCCTCGCCGTACGAAGCGCAGAGCGGCCAGGCGACGTCATATGCCACGGAATATCCTTATTTAGTAAATGTTGCTATCTGTAAAATGTTGTCGTGTATTTTCGATATTGCCAAGAACTTTTTATAAATTCAACGTTTACGCATTCAAATAAAAACACACCTTTGGTGATTTGCCATTCATGGCGAACGAGAGAGGTTATTTTAATATAAGGTTTCAATATTTACCATATTCTATGAATAAAGAATACATAACAATATTTTATTTCCAGGCCATGACACGTAGTATAGACATAGATTGCAAATTTAAAAACACACGTAGACATTTAAGGTTATAGTCGTTTGCAACATCGGTACACATTATTGTTTCGATCAGTACAGTGCAAGTAGAAATCTAGAATCTGCCTCATCAAAGGTAAAAAAAGCCTTCTAAGTTCGTTGAGGCCGGTTATCTGTTAGGATCGTTAAATTTAATTGCCCAGGACCCGATTCGTGGGGAGGTTTATAGCTTATGATGTAAGCGTCGAGATCGTCCGCGCAGATAGCGGCATGATAAAATTTTAAGATGTAAATTTGATGATAATTTGCTTCAAAAATCCCTTCGTGAGGGAGAGAGGCCGGTGGCGTCGTCTTACTTCTATTGTTGTTTTATTGCGGTTTCGAAGATGTGTTCGATTTTACACGTAAATGTAATTTAAAATATAAACATTTCTCAAAAAATATGTTTATGTAAAAACAGGTAGTGTCCGTGCAGTGAGAGCAGTGAGTCTAGTTTATACTTGGTACGGCTGGCTCGTCGGTAGAGTGGCGAGCGACCATAAGCGTCGAACCGAAGATTGTTGGTTCGATGCCCAATAGAGACAAACGAGGGTTCGTTTTGTGTTTGAGTGTAAAATTATCTGTGGAGGTATTTATTTATAATTATGTTTAGCAGCTGTCTGATTATCATAAAGGCTTTGACTAGTTTGGGATCAAACGGCCGTATGTAATTTGTCCTAAAATATTATTATTGCAAGCTCTAGTAACGTCCATCCGTCCGCCATGAACTTTGACACAAAAGAGATGTTTTTACCGATGAGAACCTTTAAAGGCCCTGCGCTCTTTCCGTTTATATTACCGGTGAAATTACTGAAACGCGAAGCCTTATAAATGGACCATTTTAAATGTAGTTGCCAAAGTCCATATTATGTCCTGAATTTTTTTAACCAAGAATTTCAATCATAACAGTTTTGAATACGGGTCATGCAATTCAATGCTATGTAGTTACTGACAATGTTTCCATCTCAAGACTGCGACGAATTGGACTCATTATAGATGTGTGCGGAGTGTGGCGCCGCGCCGGACTGCGCTGACGTTACAGCATTTTTTGCGAACGATAATTAACTGTTAACCAAAAACTTTGTTACACTACATTTTTTTTCACAAACATAAATCGAGTCGCGAGATTCCGTTAGTAACTAACGGTTTTTTAATTACTAATAAACAGGTGGAAATCCTGATTCCGCCTACTCCCGTGGAAAATAGGTGTGATGACATAAATGTTTTGAAACACATGCAACACAACTAACATTGAAATATAAAATCATTCATGAAGTAGGTTTATTTTTGTTTTTTCTTTTCTTCGCCAGCTTGCTTTTGTTGTAAAATGGGCATTAAATATTAATTATAATAATAATTGGAACAATTCTACATAAATTTGTCTCGTTGGCTGGGAATCGGTCCGACGGTCGTTGCCCGACCGGCATACTGAGACTAAGTCTATTATAGTCAGTATCGTAATTAAAAATACAATATTAAAAATAAACGTATATATTGGAAAATTACTGAATTCGCGTGAAAAGGTTTACGTATGAATTAAGATCGAAGGGTAAGTAATCCTCCACACAGATTACGAAGAACAAACGAATTTTTAACGAAACGCCGATATTCTAACGACGATCTCAGCGGCACGTTTGCGTCGGCGAACATTTCAGCGCAAGCAGTCATAGCATAGTGGTTCGAAAGTAGCATCCCGGGGGTCTGGCTTCTGCGTTCTGTATAATTAAACGTTACATATTATGATCTCGCGACACCGGCGAACGTCACGAAGTCACCTGCGTACATTAGGATATGCCACGTCAGTTATTTTCGGAAGTGAGTGAGGTGGTGGTGGACTGCGGCCCGATAACCTACTCACTTCACGAGAGCGGAGGAGGTCCTTGTCCGACAGTGGAACGATAGAAGCGAAAGAAATGCATTTCGATTCGGAGTGTAGCGGTGCGACGACCGGTGTCGCATACGATCGATACGACGATCGATATCGACGAATACGTGTAACAAAAAGTAGCTTAAAAACTGAGCCCGGCCCGGAACGGAACTCGCAACCGTCATTCGCCTAGCGACAGCGTAACGGACGTTCCGACGCCATTTGGAATTCCGTAACGTATTGTATAAACGATCAGCTGTTTTGCCTCTCTCGTCGACGACAGCTGATGCTTACGTCGCGACATGTCCGTACCTGTTCGGAAACCATTCCAGTTCCAAAAATAAATCCACCTGAACAAAACACTAGGTAGTACTTCGCCACGGTGACGAGGACGGCCATATGTCTATCTTTGTCTGGCAGCGAGGGGCTGAATTATGACGTAAGACGTAAGCACCCTTGCATTCGGTTAAGTCAATGTTTACCAGATAGTGTGCTTTAAGTTAACGCTGTAAGGTCGATGTTCAAATGCGGGAGGGTCGATGGAAGGATGACGAAACCGCGGGGCGATTACCGCCTGAGAAAGTCTTTGCTTTGATAAAAACTATTTACAAGATTAGAATTTTTGAAAGCCCCTTTTACTTGGGTTCTGTGGATATTTTCGCTACACTTCACGGACTGAAGTCTTAGCTTGGTTTCACGTCGTATTTAATATAATATACGCCGCTCCCGGCGCTCGTGTCCACACATCGAGAGATCGAGATTCGAGACAAAGGATCCGCTAGCGAGATGGTGTTTCATACATTTTGAAGCATTTACCCAAAATTCCTGTGAAACACGTATTTTGGGTAAATGTGTTTTTTTATTTTGGTGAGTCGCCTAGAGCTACAGATTTTGCAATTTAGGGCATGTTGTTGACTTCAACGGGTATTTTTCGATCCTTTTATTGTTTCACTGCCGGACACGGATCTTCTCTCACAATGAGAAGGGTTAACGCAATAATCTACCACGCTGGCCCAGTGTGGATGAACAGATTTCACATTCCTCTGAAAACATATTTACGATGTTTTCGTCCGCCGAACCCATAGTTAATTTTAAATCCATAAACACAGCTCACTTTTTGCAGGTACGTGAGACTGAAATCAAAGCACTATTTAAAAGATTATTCGAGTCTAATTGATAAGTGTATTGAGTATGTTTTTACAAAACACTAACGACTTTTTATTTCAATGCATCTCTTAACCATTCGTACGTAATACATGGTATTCATTACGACGAGGGCGGAATACTGCATAGGTAGAGTCATGTTTCTAGAACGAAATGAGTAGCAACGCTAAGTACAATAGGTACAATCGGGTTTTTATTTTTACAGATAAAAAATATCGTCCAATGCAGTATAATGGTACCAGATAAAAAGATATAATGACTCACGAGCCAGCATCGATTTAATAGCCGACGTCATTCTCCTCGCCTTTTATATCTTTTTTATTTTATCTTAAAAGATTCACGGTCAGATATTCGATAACAGATAAACGAAACATTATGTTAGTCGCCATTATAACTCGCCGTCATAGAATCGATTTTATATTGAAATATTAAAATGTTTTTATTGTATTGTGACTTATTGATACAAATGTTTTATTTTGTGGCAAGACCTACAATATACGTGTAAGTATGTACCTACAAATACCGACTTCACCAATTTATCGGTATTATTATGGACCTCATCTATTCCCTTACACGCCTCCTCGCAACCCCACAACCTCCTATATTCGAAGTCGGTAACGTGACCGGCCGGCGCGGGGCGCGGCGTCGCCGAGTACGGGAGGCCTCTTCCGCAGTGCACCGATACAGTCTGACGGTAATGACGATGATCTGAAGTGAACACCGCGTGCATTTTAGTAACCGTCGCGAAGTAATCCCGAGTGAGCGATCGTTCCCTCGAGCCGCTTCTTCGCGAGCAGAGAGAGCGTCTAAAATCCAAACCCTTCTGTGAACGGAATTGTTGAGTTACGTTATTTATTCCGCCTCGACTCCGACGCGAGTTGAATATACACCATAAACTTTTATAGGACCCCGTCTAGAAGATAACGGGCCGTGCTTTTCAACTTTTTACTCTTTTTACGATGAATGCACTCACCATGCGTTCGGTTTACAACATACAGGACTCGGAACGGCGTATGCGTAATTACCTAGAAGAACGAAACAACGAAAGAAACTACTCGAATACTTGTATTGATGAATAAACAGTGTACCTACGATTCAAGTCCGATAAATTAAGATTAATAAAGTAAGAAAACTTTGACTTCGCTTTGCAACTGAGCGTCGTGGGATCCTATGACCCTGAAAACGCTCCGTTTGGGAATATCTGTCATAATCATCATTATACGTCATATTCGGGGATCGTTGCAAAACTACTTTAGTTACATTTAAAAGTAAAAATAGGCGAAACGAGAATATTTATAGAAATAGTAATGAACATCGGTGACTATCATTAGCGCTACGCATGTCCTCGTGTGTCGCTACGAAATTGGAATAACAAGAAAATGAAGGTGCAAACGGTGACTTAGTGACTTGATACAGGAAATGTTATTAAATATCTTTCGGAATGTACAGAAATGTCTCAGTGAAAACCAAACGCGGGGACAAGCCAGCCGTCCGTTTCGTCCGGATATTTTATTTGGGAAATAATTCGTGTGGGCGCTCCGGTAATAGGTCCCGAAATGTATGGTAATGTTCATCAGATGTTTTTGATTTTTTTCTCCGCTCGATCCGAGTGGGGTTCGTTTTTCACTTAGAAAAAGAATATTTATTGTACGGCCGTTCAGATATTCAATCACCATTTGAAATCGACGTCCCTGTTTTTAAGTGGCTCGAGAAATCAACTAGCGCTCGATGGAACTATGGTACGTTTACAAATGAAATTTTACAAACCTTAATGACTTTTTATTAATCTTTTCGTATATCGTAATTGTCCCCATATTATTCTTCAACAAAGCGGCCTAATGAAAATTTTCTCTAAAAGTCTGCACCCCGGTGTACCCCTCTCGTTTCATCCTCGTCTCCCTATTCGGGTGCACGGGGGTGAAAAAATGGATATTTACTAAGTTCAACATTTTCATGCAAATTATATTTAATCATTATACTGATAGGCGTCGCCGAAACTGTTACGAATAATTGTTATATTCAGAATGAAATGTATTATCGTCGGAATGACTTATAAGCTTATGTCAGTGGGCTCTCGAGAGGCTTCGGTGCGTACCTCGAGAGTAAGACGATGCGAGCACAGAATTATTGTGTCAGTTTTACCTTCAGTGGAATATCAGTCCTATCTCAGTTTGACTACCTGTCTAATTTTACTAAAAACTCTTAAAGCCTAAACGATTAGGGGGCCTCCGATCGCGTGGTGAGTGACTGCTATACTACGGTACCTGACCTACGGGTGACCTACGGGTCACCCGTGCAATTCCCACCCTGGACAAACTTTTGTGTAATCAGCATCAGCAGTTTCTATGCCTTAGTGTAATACTACATAAATAGTATCTACATAAATAGTTTGTATGTAAATGGTTATCGGCCGTCCGGTAACCGCCCAGGAGCATTTCATTGTCTAATTTAGTATCAGAAAGCTGTGCGTGGAATCGTCCCAATTATTAATATTATTTAACATAGACGCTAAAATCATATAGCGATTACGAACATAGCAAGTATAATATATGATATATAACGTAGTCCACGTAATTGGTGCTTAACGTATAAATTGACATTTATGTAGTAATTGTGAGCGGCAAGAAACCTTAGGACGACTAGAGGCGACCGCTCCGTGGAAGTTAACGGTCACGGCCGGCTCGCCGTCGGTGCTCGCAGGCCGCCGCAAACTACATGGAAGGAATAATACATGGAAGGGACAAAAGACCGCGACACGAAATGTGCTTCTTACTTCGATTACTTTAAATTTAGTAACAGATTAATAGAGTAATGTTTCTCATTCCGAGAGGCAGCCCGTATCGAACAGGGGAACCGTATGATAATCGATGGTTGTGACTTTAAAATCTGACAAAAACAAAAACAAAACTATATTTTATAAAAGTGTCCATACTTTTATTAAAGATTTTACATAATTATCAGACCGATCCATATTTTGCCTGCACTACGTACATATTAAAGATATATAAAATTAAAACTGACTTTATTACCTGGACCTAAATGAACATTTCACTTCGGACATTAACATCAACGTAAAACCGTCAGTTTAGTACCGGATTATGTGCAAGACATTTTTATCAAAAGTTTTGTTGAAGGCCCGGGGCCCACGTCGGCTCTGATGCGATGTAGACGGTATCATTTAAGGGTTTGTGCAGTTTCCAGGTCCCAGAATCGAGTTCCACATCGGTGGCGGCCTGCTCGCGCCCGCACTCGGCTCCCGGTCGGAGCTCTCCGCGCGGTCACGCGACCCGTCTTTATATCGAATCGATTTCATTTCATTTTCGAACAACCTTCCGCGCGGCTCACAACCTTCAACTTCGCTTTTATCCCAAACGCCCGATCTCTATCTCAAGACAGGTTGCATCGTAAGGAACTAATTTTGACTTTCAACTCGCCGTTTGCATAATGCGCACGTGTAATGTTATATCTATTATGTATTATACATGTAACATACGATTTTATTGAAGGTTTGTAGGTTCTCAGAATCGGGTCGTATCGAACGAACGCACCGATACGAACGAATGTAGAAACATTCGACAGAAACTCTCCGTAGCGGATTTGACCGACGGTTAGTAGAGGTAGTTTTCAGTTCATCGGAAGGACATTTTGAGAATGTCATCAGGGATTTATTGAAAGATTGGGTCGCACGAAACGAAATATTCATTACATTATCATCATCACCGGCTCACCTACTGCCACTCCTAGACAAAGGCCTCTCTCGAACAGCGTCGCGACTCCGCTCTCTACCGCTCTTTACATCGGTAAATATGTAAATATGTAGATAAATGTAAGTACAGAAATATGAATTTGTATTTTGTAGTAACTGGTTCTCGTTCAGCGAATCCCTTTGTTCACACTGATGTCGAGCGATCTAATTATAGATTCTCCGAGGGGGTGAGCTATCCGACATTCGTAACAGAAACACACAATCGACTTAAATAATAATAGAACGACGTAATGCCGCAGGCCGCGGGCCGCGAGCCGCGAGCCGCACTGCGCTCCTTTCGTGCGGCTAATATCCAATACACGTACTTACTAATTGCATTACTTTATCATTCATTAGGTAAGATAAGAAATGTCGTTATATATGGACCGACTAGATTCAAATAGAACCTACTTCTATCTCAGATTTGCAACATAAAGTGTGTAAAATTGCAAAGTAATTTCAGGCTTATGTATTACATTCATTCGCATGTGACATAGCGGTTTGTCTCTCGGTAAGTCTTCCTCGTCGAGCATGCGAGTATGATTTCGTAGAAGACGACGCTCGACGCACCGACGTAAGACATAACATTGACACAAGTAACATCGCTAGTTACCTGCAGTTCGTCTGACGCGACACCTGCGTCGGATCCATCATCATAGCGTGACAAATATTGTGCTGGTTTCCTAGATTTATGAATGTACTTTTATGGAAACTTGCCTCATTCAATCTGATAGCCGAGAGGCGCTCCTTGTACTCGTGCACTTGATATATTGCTCAAAGCGATGGTCTTTATTTTATTAGCGGATTTTTAAACGTCTAAGTGACTCCAGCGCTTAGTATATCTTCATTGAGTTTCCTCTAGGGTTTTATACGGACTAAGAGATTTCTGTCATCTCACTTCGGAAGCCCTCACTAGTTCACTAGCTTACATTAGATAGACTTCGATCAAAACCCGACATATGCAAATGTGAAATAAATGATGGAGTAAAATTGTTAATAAATTGTTATTTAGGTGGGGGTTCGAATAAAGTCGCGAGTGAGACCCGGTGGTAATATCAATTGCACCCCGGGACGGATGGTCACGGTGCGGGCCCGGCGCGGGGGGAGCGGGGGGAGCGGGCGCTGGCGGCCCGCTTGTGGCGAGCGGTGCGCCACACCTGCTTCCCGTCACTTTTCTGCAATGACTGTCAAGCGTATGCACTTTCGTGCGGCACTCGTTAATGTGGTATGTACCTACCGAGTGGGAGCCACTCGGTCTGACGCGGAATATAATACTAGCCGTGTCTCGCGGTGTCACCCGCGTAGACCTCGGTCTAGTGGCAAAATATCTTACGTTCAGTCCCAGGCTTCGAGCTATCCCCCGTACCAAATTTCATCACAATCGGCCGAGCGATTCGGCCGTGAAAACGGAACATACAAACATATACATTTTCACGTGGATAATATGCGGTAGTAGGATGGCACTCCATTAGAAACAACATAATGATATCGAAGACTGTTTAAAGATTCAATTTATACATTAACGAAGATCGGATATCAAGTGACGGTCATGTTTCAGTTTTGAGACACTAGCGTGACCAGGAATTGTACTAACGCATGTTTCATTATGTGTTCGAGGGGAATCTTAGAAGATGAACCGTACATCGTTTATGAAGTAACGCTGCAATCGCGACCGTACCAGCACTTCTACCTCCGTAAATATTGAAACGACCCGAAAATGTTCGCTCAATCGGAACACTCGGAATAAATTTGAAATCGCTCTACAATGAAGTTAGGGCAATTAAAATTGTAGCAGGACTTACTCGATTTGTGAGTTTGGGAACATTTTGTTC
>DWEM01003134.1:0-11087 GCA_018245935.1 Agara belti belti | reverse complement strand
AGTATTAATAAAAGAACAGTACAAAACCAGCTCCCAATTAGTTTTCTACTTTTCGTTTCAGCGTCATAAAATAATGCAGCACAAAATATTGTTGTTATCCACGCATAAATGTATCATCAACTCCATATTGCACACTCCAACTTTTTAAGTATCACCCGAATATTTCAACAGCTGGTTGAAAATAATGAGTTCACTAAAGCTCTTCATTACGCCCGATGACTTTGATGACCCTTTATAAATTCAACTTTTATCTGTAATATCAGCTGACCTCATTGGTGGAGATGTCAAATAAAAAAATTACCATTGCATTTAGTTTCACAATCTCTAAACGTTACAATCTATTTACTCAAGATGGTGGCTAATTATAGTAACGGCTTGAAGTCAAACGCAAGCCAATTTCACCTTTAAATAAGAATACAAAAGCGTACAAATACGTAGGTGTTGTTTTTAAATAGCAAATATATCATTAATGTAACTATAAACTGTTTTAAAAAATCTTCAGTTCTATTGGAGCTTCAATACCGATATACATGTATGGGCTGCAGTTACAACGTATTATCTTTTATACTTACAATTTTATTAAATAATAATCAAAAAGTAATATTAATAAAATTTGATTGTTATCCATTCTGTAAGTCTGCCCACACAGCTATTGCGTGTTTAAAAAGGTTATGTTTGTGTATCAAAATATATTTCATGCTATTTTATATATTTTAATTCAGTAATATTATACTTATTTATGTATAACCTTTGTAATCTTTGACAGAAGAAAGCCATTAATAGTCATTAATAGACATTTAAAAATACAATGTAGCGTTTTAGACACACGTAGCTGTAATGTATTTCTAGCTCATACACAAATACTATAAAATAACCATATTATCACTTTTGTGAAGTTTTATTTTTAAACAAAACCAATGATTTTTCTACGTTAAAAAAACCTGTAAAAGCCATCTATTGTTTAGAGGTGGTTTTAGTCTCTGGAAAAAATTGGACTTCGACCTACACATTTTTCAAAAATTGCGAATGTGACATCCAATTACACTGTCAACGAGAGTTTTGTGTATATTTTCATACGGAATTTCATTACAAAATTTAGATAAAATATAGTAACAGGCCATACTATGGAACGTTCCCGAAACGGCAAACAATAAAATATTCAATCATAGGAAATCATTTGAAAATGAAAGATTGGTGCGTGGTACCCTTTCTTACGACTGGACGTTTCGTGTAGGACTCCATTAAATTAGGAACGTGCTAGGAATCTTGACAGACGTCCTAAATATTAGATAAAGTCTTCACTTTTCAAGTGACCCCACGCGGATTGGTGGATTTCTCAAAGCATTTTTTTGGTACTTTTGTGACGGATTTCATTAATGCACTATTAAGTCTTTTATGATACGGCACTTCAATGATGCATCCTTTGATTTTTTTTCAAGCAAGTTATAATTATATTGAGCGTTTCATCCAGTTTTATCCTTAATCATGTGGAAAATCCACTTCATCCAGATAATCCTATAGCATGTTGAAAAATGTCTCTACATATCTACATGTCTGTGGAGAAACGGTCTGGTGACTAACAAGTGTGTCAGATTTTTAAACCGCTTTTAAAGCCTTAATAAAAGGCCTTAATAAAAAATTTACATTCTTGAATTTACGTAATTCATATACGTTATCTCGTAATTGGAAAATCTTTCAGGGCCTGCATATTATTTTGTCGATAACCTGCAGTATCGATTTTCCAAATGAAATTGCGCAACCTATTGCAATATTCTGCATTACGCCTTACGTGACAAGCGTCGTTCGGATTTGATCGAAGTTTCTCGAGAAAAAGGTCACGGACTCTTCCCGCACCTCGACGTTCTATGTACTATTTTACAAGGCAATAAAATTTAGCGTTAAATATCCTGTACCTCTAAGTACATGACACTATTGTTATTCCTGTATTTAAGTGTATTTAGACATCGTAATAATATCTTGAGACAAATTCACACTTGGTGACCTGATAACATATTAGACAGAGCCTGTTATGATGACCAGCTGATATATATCTATATACATATACATAAAATTACCGCCCGCCACAGAACACATATTCATGCTAAGAATATTTGTTCTAAATAAAAATCGAACCACAACCCCTGGTTTAACGGTTGAGTTTATTAACTACTGGACTAACGGATTACAATATTACTGAACGTAATTTGACCGAAGCTGGTACAATAGCCTGCCAACAAACAATGCCCTTGCTTTGAGATTTACTTCCCAAGCGTCTCCGTTATACTGGTGTCGCTCAATACAGGTAGAAGACAATGTATCTTCCCATTTCTGTATAACCATCTATGTATAATAAGTAAACAGCAGTGATAGCCTGTTTATATTAAAATCCCTCTCCCGGCCTCTAGGTACAAATCCTGACACGCCCTGACCCAATGAAACAAAAGTACCCAATGTACCCAATGGAAAATGAATCTCGGAACCCGCCATATAAAAATCAAGCTCAACAAATATCCCAAGAGTTCGATTCCACAAATTTGGCATCGAGGTTCTAATTAACAACTTAAATTCTTATGCAATCCTTCAGCATATGCAATTAAAAGCCTCATAAAATATCACTGAAACCCTATTGTGTTGGCTATTAATAATAAATAAGGATTGATCTCTTAATGAAATACTCAAAGATCCATTAAGTTTCATCAAGTTTCTACGGTCTATACTTTTACTCTGAAACTTTACAACTCATTTATCGTAATTCTGCTCCAGTCGTTAATGCCGTCCAAAGATTTAATAACAGCGAAAATTTAAGCGGCCTTCGAGAATACATTTCCATTTTCAATTTGCAACAACGAATTTAATAACTTTTACAAATATTGCACGTATTAATGACTATCATTTTATCTCATTTACAAATATGCCTTTTTAATAAATTTACGTGCTAACGTGCTACTGAACGGTAAGGGGTCATACTCGTGGTCACTTATTGACATCAGTAATACCAAGAGAGTTGCCTATTTATTTCATAGCTCAAATATACTTCTAACATCAATAGCATTAACGAAACTAATATTACATTTTATTTTTACCCATTTTGTTCTTTATAAAATACGTTCTGTTTTCTCGTAACTGAAGGTCTCGGTGTTGGAGAGAATGTTCTTAAGTAATCGATAAAATAATCGACCCACCGGTTACAAAATTATAATAGGTACAAATTTTATTGATAAGAAATCGACATTCCAATTATTTACAAATGCACAGCGCAATGGGCGGTTATTTATTTACAAATTCTCTCTAATGTATTTATACTCTAATGGATAACATTTTAATGTACCTAATACAATTTTGTCTGTTCAACTACAATTTTATCACTCGTTTTCTTGAATTGCTTTCATTTTAATATCCATCAACATAAAAACCGCTAAAAAGATTTTACCCCAAACTTCATTATTTACTCGATGTAGAATTTCGCAGATAGTAGCTTTTCCGCAAATAAATCACATGCCAAGGGGGACGTTCGTTCAAAAAATGGCTAATTCCCAGCGTTATTTGTTCATGAATGAGCAAGGCAAGCTCAGTAGACATTGTTGCGCCGTATTAGATAACAGTAACGCAGGGTTAAAAACTTTCCCCCAAATTGGGTATAAGCCTTATCCAAATTATTCCATATTTGCACTAAGTAGCATGTGAGTTTAATTAATATAACATGTTTTCGTTACCCGTAATACATCTTACTTTACCCTCGCCTTCTTCAATTGAAGGCTTTATGACGAACTACGCAGTTCTGGTTTCAATGCATAATTCCACCTAGTTTTCCGCCACGTACTGAAATAAATTGCATGCCTATTTTCAAAATGATCGGTAGTGAATGTTTTAGTTCATTCCAAAGGTCGCCTGGTAAATTGTGACTTATTAATGGCTTCTCCGTTGAAGTCAATTTTTCATGGCATTTTCGTTTCTTTTTTATAAGAATAATGTGCCTTATATTAGCGTTTTATGATTCATTATACATTATGATTTCTCTAAGAATTATTTTCAATAACATTTCAGTAATTGTTATCTTTACACTAAATATTGAGTTCTCAGCGAGCTAAGCTGGTTTAGGTTCCGAGGTCAGCCATGTGCAGCCATATACCGACATTTGGGTTTTACGTACTTTGCGGCAGATGTAAGTATGAAAGAGATGGATTAACTTTGGTGCATTTAAGCTCATTTGTCGCCTGTATAGATCTTTCTTCACCGTTTGCCGCTTAAGTCTAGTCTTAAGTAGACCAAAAAAGGGTTGAGAAAAATAGAAACTAAAACCACCATTTTGAATTCAAAACGTTTATATGAGTTGGTCACGCAATGTCGTTGTAAGTTACAATTATTTAGTGGAGTTATTACCACGATAATTTAGATTATAAAGTTAATTACAATGTTTGGTTTATACAACTTCTTAAGAACATGAAAATGTATTGTTGTTGCTCGAAAAGTACACTATAACACTGTTTATGTAGTGATTTGAATGCCTTAGAACTACTTGTATTGTCATGTACCTCTTTGTCTTATCTAATACATAGCTTGTTATTATTATCATACCCAACCAAATTCAAAAGTTACCCTCCTTGGTACTAAAGGCGACTCCGATCACGGACTATATTACTCTATCTCAAAGCAACCTGTAATACGGTAACGGGAAACACCGAGGAACGCTTCGCTTTATAACATTATTGATGAGAATAGTTCGACAACTACGTTCTCGCGTGGGCGGCGCCTCCGGCTAGTAAACAATCGTTCGCTGCAATACAAGCCACAGCACTTCCTGTTCAAATAATTGACATTCCTCATTGGATACTCGTATCCATGTTCCTTACTTAGAGTTAGTAAAGAAACTACTTAAAATACAATCTTCCGTCGCGTTCTTTCAATAAAACTTGTCCTTTATTCGAGAAAATGTATCGATTATGTTGTAAAGATTGTGTTTCCTCATTATAATTCGTTTAAGATACGTAAGGTAACAAAGTATATACAATGGCAGTCACAACTAAACTTAATCGCTGGCAACGGTTTACAGAAAAGAGAAGTAGGTTATAATCAAAACGCGTTTTGTTTTGAAATACATATAAGTATTGTTAATCTATAGCAATTTCGTTAAGGAGATGTATTAATCGTGAAGTTCATGAAAGTTGAATGTAATATTCGATATTGTAGACTATATCGTTCAGATTAAATCAAAACCGATATCAAAATTTTCAAATTGTTTGCATAGTTCACAAAGCCGAGATAAACTTGTAGCGGAGCAAGTTGTTACAATTGTTTTTTAAAGGGCACGCGATAGGAGTTATGTTGCGGTAGAAGTATCGGGCAATTTTACATGTTCAAAGAAAGACGAGTGTCTAGAAGTCCTCTAGCGGCCTTCAGCGAAGTGCTACGCATAACAAGAATCGTCAATAATGCGTTGCAATCTCTTTATTCCCTTCGTGACCAGTTTCAGGACTGCTATAGAAAGATACGTAACATCACGCCTGTATTCCCCGAAGAGGTAGACAGAGGAGTGTAGTACACCCCCACATTTCACCAGTTACGTTTAAGTCCCACAATGTAAGGGTTTCCCAATATGCTTTACAATATTTACAGAGTAATATATGTATACAATTACCAGAATATTACCTTAATATATTACATTTACAATTACATAGTGTAAAATCATACTAATTATATGTTGAGAAATAAGAATGGCTCTTAAATTATTCTTTATCATATGGTTTGATCATCTTACTTGGTTCAACTTAACAGTGTTCAGTTTGGTTAGTTTGTTGCCTTTGCCGTATATTTTGTTGTTAAACTTTCAAATCTATGTTTTCTGTAGATACTATATTTTTGGTTTGTTTGGTATTTTAGATAGGAGTCATCACATTCTACTCTATGGAATCTCAATGTATTGTTGGAGAGACAAGGGTTACGGGAGAAATAAATGATCTACAGATATGTTTTGATGATTCCCTTGACTTACTAGCTCTTTTGGTAAGTTCACTAGAATCAGAATTTTCCTTTATTTAGTAAATGACTTGAGTATCATGCTTTCTGCTTTGTAACAGGATATTTTCTTAATATTGGTTGGTTTCAATGTTTGAGCTGTTTATTTTTGCAGTTACAAGATTGTCATTACAGAAACTTGTCTTTAAATCATTTGATCTAGTAGAGCAAAGTATAATTTGCATTTAGGGTTTTAAAGGCAATTAGCTGATCTGGCAGACATCGTCCTTGACAAATGTCAAGAAATTTGTTAGTGACTGCTTTGATAGAGTTCGATTCCTCAATTTACATAAAAATAAACATAGTATGTTTAAATATTTTGTAACTACATACTTTAACTATGTCTGTTTAGGAATTAGCAATTTTTTAGTAGAGAAATGTGTTTTAATTGATTTAACATGTTTTTCTTGCAGTTTTACACTGTTACTTGCAAAAAATATTTGACATTAGCCAAGACCCCTCTCCCCCACATGAGATTGGGCGAGATTTGCCTCAACTCCCTTCCCCTGGCCAAAATGTGTCACGTAATTAATGGATGCCACCTAATCTACGAAATTTTTCTACAAACCTCACTCAGATAAAACATTTTGAAAAAAAAATTGCCATCAGTCCCGCTGTTTTTATCTGATGTGCTTGCTTACTATTGAACGGCATTTTATTTTTATTATACAGATTAGTTTCTCTCAGGCACTTCAACAAGGTCTAATTTCACCTGTCAATTTATTAATGTGAATACTGTAGTCATTTCAATATTATCATAGTTCATCCCTTGTTTAGAGGTTTAAAAAAGAAATTATGACCAAACAGTTTTTCCAGGATTTAAGCTCATCATGTCATACTAAATTTTGACAAGATTGATTCAGCAATTGTAATGTGGAAATATAACAGAGAAAACGAACTCAAAAATCATAATATTAATGTATATAAACTAAATGTATATTTATGTTATTTTTATTAAACAAATGATGTAACATTTTAGTATTACTGTTGTCAAAAATTACAAATGAATTTGGAATAAGTCTATAAGCTATACACTTATATTCTTATTTCTGCCAGATATCAAGAGGACAATCTCAGCAATGGAAATTGGTACTGGAGCACAGATCATTCGGTTACAACTGGCTCCAACAAATTAGGTCACAATCTGATAAAGAGAAGAAAGATGGCTTCATGTCATATATCAGGCAGTTGTCTAAGGACAAAATAACTTTTCTTATACAGGGTGGATCGAAAGGTAACAATACATCGTGGTTTCTCTTATTTATCATTATAGTGATTAATGTAGACACTTGCACTCATAAGAGTAGGCATCGTTTGAAATGTTTCTTACAACAACCAACAATGCAAGCCACAATATTAATTGGTCTTTATCTAATCTGACCACTGAATATTATTATTAGGTTAATTAATCGCTTTTTTTCTATCACAGATGATAGTAATAAGTCTCAAACTGTAGAATATGTCATTAAACCAGCGGACTATTTGCCAGTGTTCCGTAAGGGCACAAATAAATGGGCATTGACAGCTCAGTATGTGAATGGAAGACATTTTTTAACAGCATTTGAACTCAATGAAGGAACAATAATTGTGAGTACTACTATGTTACTTATTTTGAATAAAAAATCACATTTGTTTAACATACACTGATAATGATGTCAGTGTATTTTAAACATGATGACATGATTTCATTATAATTTGCAATGAGAAATTAAAGCATATCAATAGACAGTGCTGTTTACATCAACAATATTCCAACAATTCTTCTAAGTTATTAGAGGTGCTTCTTTGAAATATCTAATTTAACTTAATGAGTTTTCACATCGCTACCCTGCTTTCTGAAGTTTAAAAGGACATAAAAAAATTTAATGTATTTGTTTCAGCTTGAGAGCCCTGAAGAAGTTACACCATCCAGAACTTTAAGGCCAATTATTAAAAAGGATGGGCTTTACATCCAAGGTCTTTGGTCCCAGAAACTAATCTATTTACTGAGGAAGAATGAGTTAGAAATTCACAGTGCAAATTTTTCTGTGATTCAGGTAAACTCACACAACACAAACATAATGGAAATTGTTAAGCATGCTATGTAATAACGTAAGGGTTTGAAATTTCAAAACTTTGTAACAAAATGTCAGTTAATATTTTTATCATGTTTTAGGGTGAGGCTTTATTAGGAACGAAAAGAGACTTTTCTGAGCTCTGGTCAGCCGAGCTGATAGGCGATGTGCACAAGGCCTACTTGATGACTGCCAAGGAGCCTCCGCCCGCGGCGCCAGGCTGGCACGAACCCACTTTTATGTGCGACTTACAGCTGCCGCGATTCAACTTAGAGCCGTGCCTCGTCATCACCAATTGTGGTGCTTATATTTTGAATACAGTGTAAGTTCATTAAACCAAAATAATTTATAGGAACCTTCAGTTTAGATTTGTTGAACCTGTCAAATCTTACATTCAGAATGACTCAGAGAAGCCTCGTGTACATAAAGAGATATGTATTTGTTACTAATCAACTTTCTCACAAGCATGTATGTATGTAGCATTGCTATTTTTACTTTTGCATCTAAAGCTTAAAAACGCATAATTACAATACCTCTCATCGCCCGTAAACAATTAGACAAGGTTGTTTACATCGAGCGTGAGCAGGGAGGTGTATAGGGCATTGCGGTGCGGTTGTGGTGGCAGGTGCGACCCGTGCGAGAGGCTGGCGGGCGCGATCATGCGCGGCGGCGCGGGCGCGGAGCAGGCGGCGGCGGCGCTGGGCGCTCCCGTGCCCGCGCTGCTGCGCGCCGCCGCCGACATGCTGCTGTCGCGCGGCAAACTGGCGCCCGCGCACTACCTCTTCTTTCTCTCACAGGTCACACTCCCTTAGTTAGTTATCTCTGGCACGTTACCGTTTGTATGCGTGTCAACATATACATAAGCGGACACTTCAAAATCCATGTGGCTATGAAGCTGCATTTCTTGATTGATCATTTCTGACACCTTTTTCATAAAACCAATTAACTCCTTGCAATATAAAAATGGTTCGCAATTGGACTCTATGCTCTAGAATCAAGATTAATACTAAGCTATTTCTCAATTAGAATCTTAAGTGTGTTAAAAATCCCTAGTCCCTTAACAGTTTAGAAACAACAAGGAAATGACTTGTACGAGTAACTCCTCGCAAAATTTTTGTATCCATCCCGATGATATTCCTCGCAAGAATGAATATACAAGTACTAGTAAGATTAGATCTGCAAGCATTGGTAATTGTGCGATAATTTACTGTCTGTTACTCCAGAGTTCGCCCGACGGTTGGGTAGCGAGACTTGGTGTTTTCGGACGACTGCACGAACTGTCTATGTACAAACATACTGGTACTATGGGGAATCTCGGAAATGCAGCACTCACTGTCAAACTACTGGCATCTTTATTGAAAGTTGGCAGTAACAATGAGGAGAAGTTTGACGAGTAAGTACATTTATGAATAATAATTGACTGGTGTTTAACCGATTTCTAATGGCTTTATAGTGCAAAATTTTTGTCTGGTGTTTTGTGTTATGATATTGGAAGCGTATATTTGTATTATTGTTAGAAAAACTCAAATTGTAAACATATTTCAATTGCAGAGATGTTAAACTTCAAAACTTAACGCCAGTTGAACTGTCAGAATTGACATGTATTGCGGCTGCCATAGGCCTTTGGGATCTGGTCCCAGTATTCAGTATACACCATGGTCACCCAAACCTGATATTATCAGCCATAAAGTCAAAGAGTGAAATATGTCGTGGAGCGCTAATCTGTCTTCTGCGACAAAGTTGCTTGGTCCCTATATTACTTGAAGAAAATGGCCAATGGCTCTTCGACTTTATAATCGAGAAATGCAACCAATTCGACACCGTAATTTTAAAGGTTTGTTATTTATATTTCTCTCAATAGTTCAGTATGCTCGGTTTGTCTCTGATACTTTTAATGTTAAGGTTTCAAATTAGCTCAATCATAATATTGTTGTATACCTCTAATATATAATACAGATACTATCTATCACATTTGGATAAAAAAGTATATTCATTTCAGTGCCTATGTTTGTGGTTAAATCCCATGCAAGACCAGCTACGACCTATAATGCGTGACCTCAAACAAAAAATATCTTCGATTTACGTAAGTATTATACATAGTAGCAGTGATTTCACCTACACTGGCAACACTTTCTACTCCAACTAGTGCACACGACCATCTACCAATGCGGTAAAATATTTTGAAAGAAGCTTCCATATTTAATATCTCATAACACGACACTAATAGACTATCTCAAAAGAAATGCATTCTATATGTAATAAATGGTCATAAACCTAGAAAAACAAACATTTACTGCATCTGGTCCAGTTAATTGTTATGGCGTAACTGAAGTTGGAAAATTCGACATGATTATAGGATGTAACTGATTTTTCGTTATCGCAGGCGACGAGAATGTTGCAGCTTATATCGACGTTCATGCGAGTCGCCAGCGCGATTGAGTCTCGGCATCCTTGTCCGGACATACATCTGCAGGTTACTCGGGACCCGGAGACGTGGAAGAGTCAATTCACTCCCAAACGAGCCGTCTCCTGTGGCCTCGCGCACTGGGCTGTAGTAGACGATGGCAATGCCAAAGTCATGATGACATCCACTCCAGTCAACACGGAGCTGATAGGCAGGGTCATCGACGTCGCCTGCGGGAGGCATCACACCCTTGTGTTGACGGAGAATGGCGTAAGTGTTTCTGAGGTTTTTTTCAAATGGTAAAACAGAAGCTAAATGCGTACATCTTCAAATGTGTATTGATTAAAAGTTGTTACTATAATAATGCCCTGGAGCTGTTTATTTCACCATATTTTCTATAACAAATTTGGGATATTAACAAGAAACACATGATTAAAGTTTTTAGTATATCCTAGATAAATTGTAGTGAAATTAACCGATAATGATTATTTGTTCAGAAAATTGCGTACAGTGAATAAAATACTTATTTTATATGAAACAAACAACAACAACAACAACAACAACAATAACTCTTTATTGCACACCACAAATACAAAGTTATAAAATAAAATATAAAC
>DWEM01003133.1:0-11087 GCA_018245935.1 Agara belti belti | reverse complement strand
ATACCCCTTAGTGATAAGGGTTGTCCACCCTTAACATTGTTTGTTAGGCAGTACGAAGTTCGCTGGGTCAGCTAGTACATATACATATATTCCATGGCATGTTTCAGTATACAAACTAAATTATTCATCGTATGTAGTCATGATTGGGATTGTTGAAATATTATGTCATTACTATAATGAAAACTTGCAACTACAACTGCTACACTTGTATATAAAAGAAACAAGAGTGATCAGTGTTTTAATATTTTTATACATTTTGTTCGTTTCTTGTCCTAATACATATTTTATTCGTTAGATACTTTTACGTGAGCTCACGAAGTTGTATAAGGTTCTGTTTTGGCGACCTATTTATTATACGCGTGTTGCTGTTCTAGGTGATGTTGATTTTGATAAGCGGAGTGTCGTTGAGGCGTCTGTCTAAATGTTGAGTTTTCTCAGGCTTAGACGTCACACTCCGACAAAATGGCGGACACTAAATGAAAATTGCGCCCACAATGCACTAGAGTCGATGCATGTCACGCGTGTAGTACAATAAACATTTTAATATAAATTGGCAATATAAAATACTTATATAACTGGCGGTTCGTAGAACATTTATAGGTAATATTTAAAATTTGTAGATACACCGTATAATGCAAAATATAGATTGATATATAATACTTCTGTAAAATCTTTGAATCCCCCATATAAAAGCTGTCTTTGTTGATGCTAAAAATTGACATATTTCAAATACAATAGGTATGTAATGCAAATGAGTAGGTAATTATTGTATATTACAAAGTTTTAGCATAATACTTTTCTACTTTAGTTGTTCTATTATAATATGTGACTCTGCTGACTCAGCTATTGTCCACCCTCGACGCCTTAAAAAATAGCCCTTTATTTATTTTAGTACCTATACTTACTGATTTGGAAGTTCATTAAATAAATTCAATTTATCTTAGAATTGTACAATAGGCATCAGACAGACGTTTAGAACGGTTATGTTAGAAACTGAGTTAGTATTATTGATATATCTACTTATAGTATTTTTTGGTATCAAAGGAACGTTTGGTGTAAACTGAAATTAAAGAATTGCGAAGATTAACATTGATTTATTAATTTACCAAAATGTGTTTCGTGATAGTGCTTCATACATACTAATAACTCGGAGTGTTTACAGACAAATTTCAAACATCAACACAACATATTTAACACAACAAGCACAATTTCATACAGTCAACATTGTTCATTCTTACATTGCAAATGATTTACTTATAAGTTAAGAAAGGGATATAATGAACGGAGACGCAATACTCTTAGCACCACATATCATGTAAATTATGATATCACAAAACAAAACGATAAACATTCATTCATGAATTTCAGTTCAATAAATAAAATATTGTAAAAAAAATTTAACAACTTAAAATCAATTGCTATCCAAGTAATTTCAAAGACATCACTCATTAATATTTCGCAGTCTGTTTCCTTATGATATTGATTACATTAATTTAATTAATATTATTTGTGAATTTGAGTGAATATTTTACTGTGTTAATTGTTATTGAAACTGAGATAAAATTACACCTAATTATTAAGCTATTATTTACAGAACTGATACATACAACTAGGAATAATCTCATTCAACGTAATAATATTTACTTATTTTCCAATGCTACCGATGCAATAAAAATGTCGTTAATTTTATTACTTGATTTATAAGTTAAATGACTTTATTGGGATCTTTATGAGATTCTCAATGAATTTTAAAGTAAGT
The DNA here is from genome assembly GCA_018245935.1 of Agara belti belti. NCBI lineage: Eukaryota > Metazoa > Arthropoda > Insecta > Lepidoptera > Hesperiidae > Agara > Agara belti. Next base: position 9,328 of record DWEM01003133.1, on the reverse strand, counting down.
AGTAGAACAATGTATATTAATTTACTTAGTGAAAATTACCAAAAACTAACTCAGATAGCGTAGAAGGCAGCGGCAACATAGAAAAATAAGCATCAACTGCTTAAAACCATCAATTTTAATAATACTTATGTATTATAATAATATAAAAAATATAGTTATCTATATTTACAAAGACGAAATTTCGTTAAATTAGAATAATCCTACCTGGCAATATAAAGCCAAGACAGTCGCAGTATGAATTACTTAGTAGGTAGATACCACTGGCGTGATAACTTAAAGGCAACGAAGAAATATCACTTACCCTTATTCCAAGACTGATTTCATTACGACTAAGTATATATGCAGCCAAACAAGGTCTGCAAGTTGCAATGTACTAAAGCAGAAACAATATGAGAAGCACGTCGGTAACGAAACCAGCCAAGACATAAGAGTTTTCTTCTTTAGATGACTTAACAACGAATAATTTATACCATGTACCTACGAGAATTCACGTCTTTCTAACAGTACACGTAGCTTCGACACGTTTCCAATAATATTCTCTTGAGAATATTGCACTCAATTTATCACAAATCCAAGATCGAGGAAGGGAATTGAAGGGCATTCGCGCATAACGTTTCCCCCCGCGCGGGTGCTTGAAATAGTCCACGTTAGTTAAATTTAAGTCACTGATTTTAATCACTGGCCATAGATATCACTGTGAGCACAGTAGTCTTGGGTTTGTGGTCACAGGAGAGGCACCGGGGGCACGCCCGGCACGAGCGGCTCCGGCACACCTTGCAGCACCCCTTGGTGGTAATGATGATGGTGCATCATGCCGTTCATCATTTGCTGATGGTGCAACATGGTGGCGTGGTGGAGTTGTGCGTGCTGCAGTGACGCGTGATCTCCCTTCTCCTTCATGACGACTTCTTCGCGTTTCTTCACCTGCTTTCGTTCCTTTGCGCGTCTGTTTTGAAACCATATTTTTACCTGTAACAATAATCGTTTTCAATATAACACTGAAAACAAATATCCTAAATTGTGATAAATCAAGCATAAAGAGAAGTCCAAATTAATCAATATTATACGGATCGTGACCGTCAGCGAGAGGATGTAAGGGGGATCCACATTAAATGTATGTTTAATTAATATTAACATTAATACAAATATGAATTAGGATCCAGTTTTATTTACATAGTTATAGGGGCGCCCTAATACAAATTCTATTTTATAAATTATTAGTCTCTACATATAGTGTGTAGAGGCAGTTGGCTGGAAATAACGGTGTGGGCGAAATTGATGGATTTTTTGTTCACTAGCGATACTAGCAGAAAGGTATGTGTAATTTTCATATCCGTCCGTCGTGGTCTATCTTCACTTCATAACTTTCTTAGATGCTGATCATATCCCATACAATTTCGTACAATGTTACTTTCGTATTTTCTCTTTTACGATTATATGTAATATAATTTATTAGACCACGAAATAAACAATTTAAAGAACACTTTAAGTGTATTTGGAGGCTTCATTAAGACTTCAAATACATGTAGTGTTCTTAATAATTCACTCCGTTATCTAAGAACAAGTTCTCAAATTCAGTGAATAGTAAATGTTTTTTTTGTCATTATATTCATTTAAATTAGTGGAGATAATTTAAATCAATTAAAAAACCATATTTATTTGAATTTGAAAATATATTCATACCTGTCTTTCAGAGAGTCCAAGGCTGGCGGCGAGTTCGGCCTTGCGGCGAATGGTGATGTAGCGGCTGTAATGGAACTCCTTCTCCAGCTCCAAACGCTGGTGGTCACTGTACACCACGCGGTACTTGTCCTTCGTTCGCGTTTTACCTGCGACAATCCAGATGTTCTCTACATTAAATTAGTATCAATCATCGGTTCGCTAAGTGAAAGATTTTGCAGATTTACAGCCGCTATAGCGGCAGAAAATTAACAAAATCATTGATTTATCATCAATTATACCTGTGCGGAATATTTTTCTCGTTACTTTTATTTATGATTGTTTTCATATTTTCTTAAGATGAGAAATTGAGAAAACCAATGTTTAAAAAACCTAAGTATTTATTAAACGACTGACCACATTAGATAATTTTGTCTATAATTAGTCGCATACCGTATTATTCTGTTGCTAAGTTTTATAGCGACGTTGCAATGGCAGTTGTGAATGTTATGATGCACCCAGCGGGGCTGGTTTATCTGGCAGTATATTTGTGCATGATAACGCTAACCAAAAGTTCTATCCGCCCTCGGCCGCCGCGCCCGCCCGCGCTGTTTACTCGTCACAAACAACATTTTTTTCCCCAAAACCTACCACGATAACACTCGCGTATAGTGATGCCTAGCTATTTAGTCAGTTATCGTATATAGCTTGTGGGTCAGTTATAATGTGTGACGTAGGAAATGAATGAGCATTTTCGAATAATCTGTTACATATTATAAGCAATTTTTTTCATTTCTGGAAAAAGATATCCTATGCTATTTAATAGAGTCTTACGCGTTATTAGTACGGCAATCTGTTAACTCTAACGGCCACTTAACGAGAACAAGCGGCTTATGGCCACAGTTACAATAAATGCATTCCAGTAGGAACCAATCCGTAAAGTTTTCAAATACGTCGGTTACCACCCCAACACAATACGAAGAATTATTTATGTAGGTATGAACTATAACGTGTGGCAAGTAAGTATACTATATTTTACAAATAATAAGTAGGTACGTACGTATTATTACAATATGAAAATAATTCTAGCAAAGGTTATAAATTCATGACGAATTTATCTTAAGAGGTCTCTAAGAAATTGTATTGCAGTGAAAGTCCAAGACTTCACTCCTTTAGTTTAAAGGAACAAGAATCGGTGCAGTAAGATATATAAACTAACGTCACATTGTAAGGGCAGCCAACCACTGTTTGTCATAACAATTAACAGCTTCTATCAAACACTGCAACGTCCATAGATAGAGAGCATATTTGTTTGCTTTACTTGTTCTGTTTTGTTTGTTCTTTTAACAGGAAATTTATTTAAGCTATAATTTTCTGTCATGCTGGTGTTTCGAAGAGTTTATCAATGTCTCACATATATGCGCATGTTATTACGGATGCCGAAGTTTTGTAGAGTACAATATTAGTTAGTTGAATTTAAAATTTCAACTGAACTGCATAAAATGACTATGATTATACTGCTATGTAATTCATAAGGCTTACTGATCGAACATTTTCGCTTCTATAACTATCATTATGTACAATCTCATGACGTGTATGAAAAACCTGAATTAATTTGTATTGTGAATGCGTAAAAGAACATCTTCAATAAAAGGTGTTGCGTAACGTATTTAATTCCACACTGATTCTCTCGCATGTGACAAACATAATTTATGAAGTTCTTAATACCGAGATAAGGAATATTTACACACTCAGAGTACACAAGCAGACACCTCAGCTCTGTCTTAGTGTTATGTACACAGATCTACGTATCTCGGTAATTTTAGTCGTTGAGAAATCTACAACACAGATAAAATTTGTAAATATTATTCGGCATAAGTCGGCATAACGGCATAACCATTATTCGGTGCAAAGAAGAAAATCCGATGAATTTTCCAGTTTGAAATCTAAGTACTTAATTCTATATTAAATAGATAGTTACATTAAATAAATAGATAATATTAAATAAATACTATATTTAATAATAATAAAAGTTTCCGTCGTCATATCTCGGAGTGATTTTCCTTTTTTATGCCCACCTTGAAAAAAAATACATGTTTTAATCACTATTAAACTATCTCGACACGAACATATCAAAAACAATTTTGTACATGGCGAATATAACGTTAGGATATATACATAATGGTGTTGTTTATCTAAGCCCCTGTTAACCCTGTTTAAACTTGACATTAGTTTTAATTATTTATACATATAGTGTATGCAGTATCTATGGTATACAAATATTACCTAATTTATTTGTAAATTTCTAACATTTTTATACATACTTATATCTGTATTCCCTTGCATGGGCCTTAGTTGCGTGATTATAAATATATTCCCAAAACACTTCCTAGTTGTAGATAGTTTCGAATAATCTTACTGCAGGTTTGCAATTAATATTGTATGTACTTACTATAATTACTACCTACCTTATAGGTACCTACTATCATACTGTTAACTTGGTCTTGCCTCTTGATAAACATAAAAGAAACTATGCTTGGTATGTTAGAAATATAAGTACATATGTTTTTGTCAATATTTATATAACATACAAAGATTTGATTTTCGATGTCTTCTTAACTATGTTTTAAAATTCGTATTGACAATTATTGTATTCTTAACAATGACTTGTATTTACAAAAATTAACAAATAGGTACCTTCATTACAATTTTGGCAGTATAATTAAGAGGTACATATCTAATTAAACATGTAAATACCTATGTATGGCAATTGTCATAGTAACTAAAAAAAGTTTCTACATTCGACCTTGCCTAGATCATTTCATTGTAGGTACTAATCCTATCAAATCTCGAAAGTTTGTTACCAGGTCATTTTTATATTAGACTGACTTGCGTACAGTAAGGCCAGTGTTTATTATAATCATATCATACCTATATTTATTTACCGTTTTGGTTCAAGTTTCAAATAATACAATTTATCTTATGAAAACCGTTACAGACACAAGAAGGCTATATTTCGTTACACATAAAAATACTGTCCGTTCGAATTGTGTTCAATTGATTGAACTATTTATATTGAAATCAATTAATTGTAAACACCAATAGGAATTAAAGTAATATGTTTAATGTCCGTTCCGCGAGTGTGTGTGGTCCGTGTCTGTCGCCGCGGTAAGCCCGACTGCGCGGCGTGTCTGTGGCACTCGCCGCCTGGATCTCCCTTATCGACCCCCGGGATGTAACTCCTCAACAAATAGAGTTAACAACCTATACAGCGTTATGAGAATGTAATCAAATTAAATAAAAAAGAATAATCACAATAAAAAACAACTAATAAATACCTAATACATCCATCTAATCCCAAATTAAGTGAAACCAATATGATTCTCATTTCCCAAATATTTGTGCTGGATGAGAATAAATGGTTGAAATCGTATAAGTACATACTTAGCTACTTACCTATGTATATTATTCGTTATCTTATTTTGATGACATTACTTTCATTTAATTTATCCTACAAATAAACTCTGTCAAAGCATAATATACTCAATACAATAATCCACTTAGGTGTTTTTTGTGTTGCATTACAATTTCAATACTAATATTGTTTTGTATCTAATCTATTTTTAAGTCTCGTTTCCCCTTTAGGCTTATAACGCTTTGTGATTTACAACGGGTCTTAACTGCAATTGTTTAAATCGAAAGAGGTTAATACCTTATTTTATATCGATAAAGTGTAATACTATTGCTTATAAGTTCATAATTTAACCTCAAAGTATAAGAGCAACGGTTTACTTGTCTGCCAGAAGTTTTTACCAATAATTTTTGTTTTATTAACATTTTGTTTATTTTCACGTCCCCAAGTTCGCTCGGTGCTACAATAGAACAACGCTTTCAGATGGCTGTTAGGGCTGCCGTAGTGTTGTTGCGTGTCAAAAGTTACTTGCCGACTCACGCACAGCCGGATCTATCGCATTAGGGGTAAGAAGGCGGTTTCTTTGCTTCAGGCACTCGGTGAAACACCCATAGACTAAAATAGCATGGTGAAAATGATACTATCAAAGGACGTAACAAATATTAAATAATTCGAGCAAAGTTTCTTAACGCGGCATGCAGTACCTACGAGTTAAATGGTAGAAATCGTCAAAAAAGCGTTATGCCTCCTCCATATCGTATTACGTTCGCAATCGAAGAAAAACGTAAGGAACTTTGTTGATCACAGGGACATTCCGACCGCACGTATTAACATTTTGTTTATTAAAAATTTCTCGGATACCAGGTAGGTAGTCATTATAAAAAACTTTTGTTTTTAAATTGCGATTACTTGTGAGCATACGTTGTGGACATCTGCAGTAAGTATGAGATAAAAGTATTAAAATATATAAGAAGGAGCTGTTCAATAAAACACTGCAAAGCTTTGCTATAGAGAAAATCGAGTTGATTAAATAATGGCCTATAGAGCAGATGACGAAAAATGGACAATGGAAAGTAATAGGACTACTACCTATACAGAATGAGGATAGTATAAGGAATATTCTCCACGTTATTCTGGACTTTGTTCGTTTTTATATAGCTCATATTCATACAGTTTAAGTAAAATACATCACACTTATCCAGTAAACAAAATAACAGCGGTAACAAAACGCAAGCTGTTTACAAATATGTATAATCTTAAACAGCAAATGCGTCGTGAATATCAGGTTTCAGTCAATTTGATATTTCACGCAGATCATTATGATAAGGACACTTATTACTACTACAATTATTATGAAACATGTAATTGGAAATTAATGAACAGCATAATTCATTTACAATACACCTATCTCTATTACACGTGTAATTTATATCGTAAGGGCAATCGTTTTTAAACATCGTACAGAACGCGATTTGCTACAGAAAAACAATTAATCGACAAGTTATCGGTTATACTGACAGCTTTGTCGGCCTCCCGAAATCCCGCTTTCAGTAATGCGCGATAATCGCGACAAGCTGGCGATAGCGGCACCTTTGATACTGTTGATTCAACGTATGTCATATCGCCCGGTTACCTTCTTGTAAGCGCTTGTAATTCGTTTTTGATGGACGAGGGCGCGGTCGCTATCAGATACAAAGCCGATAAAACGTTTTCGAGACGAATATCGTCATATATATTTTAAAGTGAAACTGATTCAATTTCGACGCTTTCTAGTGTTCAGATGAGATTGCGAGGATTGCTTCGAGGAGTGATTTAATAAATCTATAAGTGGATGATAAGCGAGAGGATGCAGTAAATTTATCCCGTAACTCTCCCCCGGGAGGCGGTCGGGTCGCTTCGATGGGCTCGGTCGGAGGGCGGGTCATAAAGCGGCGGCGCGCTCGCTTTATGTGCTGCTTTACGTCTATTTAGGGTTCCATCCGACCTCGCCGGCGCCCCGAGTCCCGTCGTTAACGCCTATACAAATCACGTGTTTAGTAAATAACAATGCATCTAATTGTAACTACAACCCGAAGAAATGTTAATAAGTAAGTAGGTGTATTGCAAAGTTACACATATCTAGCACATTATTATTTCAATTTAAATGGTATATTATCTCTAAATAATTACAGAAAATAAATATCTTTAATAATCCCCTATAAAATTATCTCCTAAATGCTTTCGTCGTTACCTAAGTAAAAATAGGGAATCGGCTACAGTTAGAGTAAGTATATAGAATTAAAGTGAAATTGTTATTTAAACGTTTTATATGTGAGCTTTCTCACCTACTTTGATAACCTACGGGAACGACAATGCTTAGAGTTCGAATAAAGTAGAAATACTTAATGTCACTTATACCTTGTAGGTTAAGTTTCATTAAAATTAATCCGCGCGTAAGCGATACAGACATACTGACAGTTAAGTGGTTTCTGTTTTTGAATAAATATCTGTAACAATAACAGTACAACATTTGAACGGACAATGAGTTAGTTACACAAATGCTCTTCTTAATAATAATGGCTTGATTATGACGCGTTAAGTTGTTTATAATCTGTTATCAAGTAACGTGTATAAACTCAATATTTTGTTAGCGTAGACACATATTGAGTTTACAAGGTAAATAACGACAGGTTTTGCGTGAATCGATAGTCAAAGTGACCAACGCCGCTGTCAATGATGGTCGACAGTTGGTAGTCCATTGCTAAATTATCCTGCTACACAGAAGAATGCGACGATTAGGGAGTTTGTGAAAAAATAATACAGTAAAAACCAATTAGTCACGAGCGCAAACATTAGTAAACAATAATCGCTTCACACTGTCAGCTTCTGATCCTTTAGAACTCTCCTAGACTCCCCAGTGCGCTTCGACCGCGAAATAATAGACGACTTTCAACTCTCTCCAACCATTTATTATCAGATCCACTTATTGTTTAAATTATTGAAAAGAACGCAAGGGCGTCGACAATGTTAGTGATCGATATATTATTATCTGGATGTATCCCGCTGAGCATAACGTACAAAGGGATTGGTGAATGAACGTGAACAAATAGAGAATTATTTCCTTGAACATTCCCGGTTTTGTGCAAACACTGCGTAAGACAAACAGAGACAGAAAGGTTTTGTACACATAGAGACGGCTAGGTAGGTACACTGTGGATACAACACAGCGCAAATAGACAGGCAAACATGGTTTTGTATTGATATAACATGATGTATTATGTTCAAGTTGATGTATCGACTGCGACTCCATTACCTACTGATATTTTGACTAAACGCTCTACAATTGTCGGCTTATTTGTGACGTCAACTGATGATGGTGATCGAGGTTGGTTTAGGAACTTCTTGGACGTTTCAATCGGATAATAATGGTGATGTTTGGGCTGTGCATCGATAGAAATTAATATTTTTAATACAATCTAACTAAAAAAGCTTCATGCAATTTTAACGAAAAGTAATATTTAAAATGTTGTTAAATAAAGAAAAGCTAAATATGTACCTACAATTCCATTTAAGTTTCGGCAGTGCGGCCATGCGCGAAGTTGGCAAAGATTTAACTTGTTCGCGGTCCCCGGGGCGCCGTTGTGCCTGATTGTCGCCGGGAGCGGCTCCATCCCAGACCGGCCCCGGGATTAATTGTTCACACCATGCACTCCTCCCCAGGCACGCGTTAACGTAACGTCCCAGTAAACGCAAAATAACATTCAACTAATATTATGCTTGCGGATAATTGCAGCTGTGACAAAAATTGCTTTTTAGGCCCAGTTATCAGGCATTTGTTTTGATTTTATTACTCTTCTTGTAATACTCTTTAGAGAATACTATTAAGTGACTAAATTTAGTTGGTATTCGTCATTATACTCATGAGTTCATACTTGTTATTTACGGTAAGATCAAGCAGTTATAATGAAACTAAAAACAAAAATGTCCGATAGAAAATACATTATTGTCGGTATTATGAAAACGTATAAGACCACACAATGTTTTTTTCAACCTATGGTAGATTTTCTAAAAAAAAAAGCCAAAGGTTTTGGAGTTTAAAATTTTGGCCAACCCATAAGTACCAGTCTCGTACCGCCATTGTTTAGATCCTTATCATTACACGACGCCATCTTGCGTAAACAGACAGGGCTGCCTGTACATTAGAAACACATATGCAACATTATTGTCATGTGCCAATAATCTAATTATATATAACTCAAAGGTGACTGACTGGCTGAC
>DWEM01003132.1:0-11087 GCA_018245935.1 Agara belti belti | reverse complement strand
AATTCAATGTCTGTCTCTATTAGGGCTCATCTTCATTCTTTGTTAATTTGACTGATATTCTCTGTAAGGTGCTTATATGGACGGCAAACTTTCAACAATTAACGAAATTCATCATTCAAAATTGGTTCTGCATCCAGTCTTTATGGCATGTCTGAACGGAAAATCTCCCTTAGCCCGAATGCAAACTCTTAACCAATTAAAATGTGCCCTCAGTGATATTGTGACTGTCAGAAAAAAAAGGTTCAAACAAATCTTCTGTCTTCATCTATTTCAGAGTTTTGCAGCGCTCTCCCACTTCAAATACCACATGAGCGTGCATAGAAATGAGCGCACATACTCCTGCGACATTTGTGGTGACAGCTTCTTTCAAATGTCCAAGCTTCAGCGTCATAAGCTCAAACACACCAGTTAGTCTCACTTTTAACTATTCATTATTCCGCTGGACAGCCCTTGACATCCCACTGTTGGGCAAGGGTCTCTTGTGCAAATGCTTATTTGTTTACAATTGTAGGTTACCTTGAATCATATTAAGATAGACAATGTACACAGCAGTCTTTATTAAATCAATCAGGTAAGTGATTCAGACTTTATTTTAGTAAGTCTTTTAAAGTTGCAATACTGCAAATTAGGAAACAATAATACAAATTCTCTGCATAGCATAACATATTAGTAAGCTATGATAAAGCCAATTTCGAAGATAATTGTGGAAAAAAGTTCTTATAGCCTTTAGTTTAGTTATTTGAACTTCTAGCTCTTAAAGATGAATTGCTATTTTGTAAAGTTGATTTAGATTCCTACTCTCCTTAGAATACTATGATGCAAGCACCATTGGTCACTGGCAAAATGAAGCCGCAATGTTATTAGACTCTTGCTTTTGCTAGCGCTATAATGTTATCAATCAACCATATTTTCCTATAATTTTGCAGAAGAGAAAAAGTATGCGTGTAGCCAGTGCAACAAAGCTTTCAACAATGTGTCCTCGCTGCGTAAGCACGGCTTGACGCACACGGAGGAGCGCCCGTACGCGTGCGTGGTGTGCTCGCGACGGTTTCGAGACTCCTCCAACTATAGAAAGCACCTCACCAAGCATGAAGGTAATTCTACCTAGAAACCATCCAAGGTTACTATCTACATATCTTATTTGCAATGTAACAAAGTTAGCGAGCTCTTACAGATTCATTATGGCAAAAAAAATGGACTTTATTCACTAGATAATATGAGTATGTGTTTCAAACTGAAACATTGTAACCTCTCTTTTATTTATATTTCTGGTAAACAGTACAAGATTTGGGATAAGTATGAACAGAATTTGAAATGTTCATGTATTCACATCCTCAAAGTGTTGCCATCTGTTTTAAAATATTGACAACACTGATGCAACAAATTTATTGCTACCTTAACAATTACTACTGCTACTGTTGTATTTATGTTCTTTGCGAAAGCTTATTAATATTTTTTTATAATTTTTAAATAATCCGATTTTCCGTCAACAGAAACGGAATGCGCTTGTACAGTCTGCGGTAAGAAATGTGAGTCGCGTCGAGCATTGATAGAGCATGCGAAATCCGAACACGAGGGCGAGGGTGTAACACAGGAGTTAGGGCCGCTGACTAAGGGCCAGTTACGGGCTCTAGATGCCCGGCCGCGACGGCCACACCAGTGCCCGCGTTGTCCACAGGCCTTTCACTCCGGCAAGGACATGAGAAGGCATGCCGCTGTACATTCGGGTAAATACGCTGAGTCTAAATTAATAGCAGTAAACGGTCAGGTTAAGAACATAATAACAGCTTCAAGTACAAACCTTGGATAAAATTTCATCGGAATTTAGTTTAAGATGTATGGATACTGATGATTAAGATGGAAGTGATTGTAATTTTTTAATACTATGTTAGATTGTAGGCTTTCGTAACTTATTTTAACCTCCACCGAGGTTAAGAATCAAGTTTTCTGGTTGCCTCTTAGTTTGGTAAGTTATCATCAGTTATTGAAAATAAATCTTTTAAAAACATCATTTAATACGAACTAAATTATAACTTTATTAACTCGTTTGAATTAAAATCATTGTTATTGGAGGTGTCAATGATTAAATATAATTCAACATAGAATAAATTAATGTTTTAAATGACGTTTTCCTTCAATTTATTATAGATTCAAAACCGTTTCGCTGCAAGGTGTGCAACCGTCGCTTCCGAAGAAAGGACAACTTGGAGCGCCACATACGGAACACGCACCCCAACTACGACACCTCAACTGTTGTAGAATGTGATGAAAGCGCACTCAAACTAATCAAAAACAGACAAGACCAGGAAAAGATCGAGACGGGTGAAAATTATCAAAACGCTGAGAAGGCCAAATTGGAAATACTCAATCCCCTTCCACCTTTACCCCAAGAAGTTATACAAAAGCATTTAGACTCAAGACCAACAGATAATAAAGAAATAACCGCCAACAACGAAGTCAATGAAAACATAAGTCAGAACAGTCAAGAAGAAGTGATTTTTATTGACAAATCATACATTTTAGAAGCCAACAATGCAAGAGAGAGCGTCATAGTCGGCAAGTGGAACGCGACCATAGATAGAAAAGTTGCGAGTCCCGTGCCAGAATACGTTCACAAAATAAGAAAAGCCAACTCTATTGCAAGCCAAAAAGATGTTCTACTTCCGCCCATAGACGAAAGGAAACTAATAGAATTGGAAACCAAAAACAATCTAAACAACCTAGATGTAGGTGCGCCTGTGAAGAATATGGAAATTTATAAGAAGATTTTGTATGAAAGAATAGAGAAGGACTCTAGTGTGTCGAATGAAGATGAAGTGAAGATGCATCAGACAAGTCCAAAGTTGCATTGGAGAAGGAAGTTGAAACTGAATATGAACTGGTACGTTTGATCTTTTTCTTTTTATAAATCTCTCATTGTCACATAGGTTAAAATTGGGATGTAAGCCTAAAGTTAGTGACTTTATTGTATCAAAATTAATAAACTTTCCAAAAAAACAGTAACATTTGAAAGCTATCCCCTCTTTCATAGATTGACTCTGATTATATAACAACAACAATAATATAAAGCACCTGAATAAATACAGCTAACATTTAGTTCTGTCCACCGCTGGCTGGATACCGGTATTTCCCAGGATCTATGTGACTGCAAGCCAGCTCCGTCTTAAATACATATCTCTCTAGTAAGTGTGAAGGCTGTTGAGCTATATACACATTCATGTCACAATGTAAATGACCTTATATCTCCCTTATATTTCAGATGTTATGAAAACAGAAGGCTGAGGAATGGTTGCTAAGTGTGTAGACAGGTAGTATAAGACTATAATATCAATCTATTAACTCATTTGCTCTTTGTATGTATTACTTTATATTTGTACTGTTCTATCTGTTGCTATAGGAATGTATAGGCCTTTTTCAAACACCTACCTTCTGATTGGTTGTGTTGGGGTTGTCGTTGGCGCCTGCGCGCAGTTCTGGGATGTAAAGCGATTATAGCCCGAAAATGTCAAGACTGATTACTTTACGTACACTTCCTTTGCTAAACATATGTTTAATGTGATATCAACCTATGAAATATACTAGACGAACAATTTTGGGCTATAATATTCTATGGTGCCAGTAATAATTTTGTGACCTGTGCATGCAATATGCACACTATAATGCATACCTATGCAATAATAATTTTGAATCACCATCGTTCCAAGTGTGTAGATTTTTGAAAAGGCCTGTAAGTAGTTTTCTTCTATAATTATCAATATGATACTACTTTTGTTTACAATTCTATCAATGATTTGTTATTTAAAATGTGTTTGTCTATGGTTATTATTATTCACAAGCTAGGACGTTGACACCAGCGCTCACAGTAGACAAAAACGGTACTAATAATCAAAATAACGAATAAAAAGCTGTATAGACGTTGAAGTTTTTTACCGGTAAATTAATTGGAATTGTCAGAAGCTTATATACATATAAATAAATGAATATTTTTAAAATAAATCTTCTTATATTTGTTGTTGAATTTGCAATGAAATATTTATGCACATAATATACGGTATAGCTTTTAATGTTATATTTTTTAATAGTTCTACCCACATTAAGCATAAATTATATAATATTACGTTTTAAATTACGGAGACTGTAATACTTATTATAATGCAATAATTATTATAATTATTTCTTTACATTCATAAATATATTATAATGTAAAAGATCAGTGCATTTGAATCGAGCCAATGTTATCTCAATATGCTAATAATCGTAAATTTACAGTCAACTGGCGCACGGGATAGTCGTGCACAGTGCGAATAAATAATGTTTGGTAATAAAATTAACTAACAGTAAGTTACTGGTAAGTAACATACAGTAACTAACTAATTAATGATTCGTTCAGAAATAAACTGATTAACAATGACTTCTATACATTTATGAACGTATTTGTCTACGAACGTATTTGCTACTGACACACTAATGTTATTCTTTTTCCCTATCCTGTTCTTATAGTTTACTTTAATATTAGATCCATTTTTTATTTATGTAATGTTGTACGGTGTATACAAAATGGTTGGGCAAATTTTGTGGAATTTCTTTGGAAGATTTGTAAAAGAAATAACATAAAAATATTATTGTCTACGGTATAAGGGTGCTGCTGCACCTATAGGGTCATAGTCGATGGATGCCGTGCCCTTACGATATCGTTTCATGTCGTTTTACAAGCCATCGACGATTTATCGCTTGAAAAGTCATCTTATTGATCTCAAAAATTCAAAATGTACATTAATTTTATCCAATTGACATAATTATGTTTTGAAATTTTTTCCAACTACTATTGTAATGACTTGCCCATACATTAAACAATTTCGAAAGACTGCAATATTTACTCGGGATATTTGATAAGATAGTCTTTTGCTACGACTGTATTGTTTTGCTCAAGTTGAGCTTATGGGATTATTAGCTGGGGTATAGTGGTTCGATAGTTTGATATAAATATTAAGAATGTTAGAATATTCATACCTGGACATGCACCGACCTAACGCCGCTGCTGTGTTGACTGGGCGGTGCGTACAGGGCCTTATAATAATTTGATTTAAATATTAGCTGTGTATGAAGGGTTTTGATACTTGGTCATTAATTGTAATCAGTCAATAAAATTACTAACATTAGATTTAAGGTGCGTCCAAGACGCTTTAGATATCGTATATACTTAAGCTGAATCACACTGTTAAAATTAATTAATTAATTGGCTGACCTTCTCTTATCCCGCTCGAAGGACCATATTGAAATTATCGATTGATCTCACGAATGAAATGAAAAAAAAAGTTGTGATCCTTTATTTAGAATTCGGTTTATACTATAAAATATGAAAATAATATTTTAAAAATGTCCTTTTTAATTATGTTTTTTATGTATCCATAATAATTGGTTTCATTGTATGTCTGGTAAAGCAATGACGATAAAAATGATAATAAGTATAGATATTTATTAGAATAGGTTTAGTTATTTAAACTTTTTCTATGCACGTGCAGTGGATGGTGGTATAATAGCAATGTTGCAATAACTGCTGCTCCATATTGAGAGGGAACAACTAATGTAAGAAGGTATGCGTAACGCACACGTGTCCAATATTCATAACCAGTCATTATTATATACTTAGACTCGCTTTTGCTAAAATGCATTATTTCTTTTTTATTAACCAATAGCGTGAATCAAAAATTTCTAAACAGACGATTTTTCATACAATCTTTCAACCCCTATTCTACCCCCCCCCCTAACAAGAGCTGATATGCAAAATTTTGGGATTCTAGTTTCCGAGGTCTCATCTGTGCTTTGATCTCTGGGTGATTCAATCACTCGGTCACCGTACAGTTTTATATGAGTTTTTTTTATTATTTACATATCGGTAAATTAATGTAGCTCTATTGCTATATCTATATATTATCTCGCTTACTTTTTATCGCACCGCATAATGATCGTTGACTTATCTTAATTGACGTTTAAAAAAAACCACCACTGCTTTTCTTGTATCAGGATATCGTTGATTTACATCGTAAATGCCGTGCCTTTTTCAACAGATATACACATGTGAGTGTCTGTGTTGTGCACGTTACAGTTAATAAGAAGCTTTTTTTTAAAATATCGTACGAGTGTGATGTTAAAATAGTGTCTTACGTAGGTGTAATATTGTTACAAAGTGGCCGCGATGCGGTCGCGACTTTTTATGGTCGCCGGACAGTTTGATATGAAATTAGCTTGCTCTGCCAAAAAAAAAACCTATTAGATATGGTTATGTAGCTGATTATATCGAAATATAATGAGTGCTTGGTGAGTCTGCCTCGCAGTGAATCGATGATGAAGATGTTGATGTTAACAATATTATTATTGTATTTATAAATGGTAATAATAAGAAATGGTCATAGACAACGCCAGAAAATGAACGCGAATTGACTTAAGCAAGCATAATGCCTATATATAGAGGTCTCAATTAAAAATAATAAAGACAGCCGTGCGGCAGGAAAGGAAGGTTTGAGAGAGTCTGAGTTTAAAAAGTAATTTTCACTATAACGTATGATAAATTGAAAAAGATTTTTTTCAAAAAACGTCGTTGGTTTAAAAAATTGACGAGTTTAACATTGCAACAAATTTTAATTTATGCCGCATTACAAATGCTTAGTTTCTGTCTATAAAGGCAACAGGTTTGGTAATAAGACATTACCTTTTTTAGTTTGAATCGTGTGACATTTTAAATTACACGTTTCATGGCGTGCATAAACAAGAACGTTTCTGTTATATTTCGATAGAATCACAGCTATGTATGTTATATTAGCGTTTGAAAAGTTTTCACTAGATGTAAACGTGGACTGAAGATCGTGATCTCTCTTCAACATTGATCTCAAGTGTAATTTAATTTTTAAGATGTCGCCAAGTACTAGGTGCTTAGGTGCGTAGGTATGTCACTAGTTCACAACACACAAGTTCAATTCGAAAATGTCATTTGAACACACGCGACAAGAGCCGATCATATACGAGTATTGCTCGCGACGTAACTTTAAATGTTTTCTGTAATATTCATCATTGAAATGTCATAGTTAAATGTGAATCCGTTGTTTCTTCCAATAGTCTGTGGACGGCGCTCAGGGTTGTCGCGGCGACTTTTTGCTGCGATTGAGTAGCAATAAGGTCGTTATGCTGTCGCTAGTCGCCCACGAACCAAGGTCGCTAGTCGCCCACGAATCAAGGTCGCTAGTCGCCCACGAACCAAGGTCGCTAGTCGCTACTATCGTGATGTTGAATCGATATAGTTGTGCGCGCAGTGTAGACTGCCGTCGCGGGCTCGGCGTCAATCCTCGCACGTGTCGCGGCGAAATCGCATCTGTCGCGCGTTGGTAATGCGACAGACGGCCACGTGTAGCCATGCACCGTCGCGTTAAATAAAAGTGCTAATGGATCACTACAAAAAGTCGCTCTGGATGACCTCCCTTAGAATAGTCGCAATAATGTGCCGTATAAGTAATATGTAAAGAGTGAATTTTGTATGTTTTGAACTTTTGTACCGAATGTTAAAAGTAACGTTTAAATTAGACCTAAAATTTAATAACATACCTGTGGACAGTTTATATTGGATCATTACCCTCATGTATAGAGGATGTGAATATTAGCATTTGATATTGCATTTTTGTTCAATAAATGCAATGACATGTTGCAAATTTTATATTAAATTTATATGTCAATATGAACTATTATATCATATTGAATTGTTTATGCTGCATTTAAATATGTTTATCGATTGTTTAAATAATAATGTAACATTTCGTCAGTGAAGTTAGCATACTTCAGTAACTAAATGTTCACCAGATGGCGTTGTCGTTATGTTTTATTGACGTTTGAAATTATTTTACACGCTTATTATAATTTGTAATGTAAACGGTGTCCAAGTTGTCCATATTGTGTCAATAATGTTTAAAAAACAAATAAGCAATTGAAAATATGTGTAAAATTACCCAATATAAAATACCCGGTTGTATTTTATTCAACCATATTATAATTATGATTATAACTACTGTATCGGATCGTGTATTTTACTAATTTTTATCCTATAACAATTGTAAACCATACGCAATACTTTCACACTATTAAAATGAATTTTCAAATAAATATTTTTTGTTTCATTTCTTGCATCCTAAGTAAAATTTACGGATACGATTGAACAGGTGATTAGTTAGTTTATATGACAGGTATTAGCTTAACAGAATTGATGCTTACTTGATCTCCCAATATTATGAATACAAAAAAAATAAATCCTGACAATTTGATTATTTTACTTTTCAATTAAAACGGACGTACACTCGAACAATAACATTTTTACATTATTACATTTTTTTTACAGATTTAAGTAATTGAAAATTGTTAGTGATTGTTCGCGTCCCGAATGGTATTGAAGGCGGATGTACACAGGTGTGTAGCCGCGTGCGAACCACGACTGCGATGCTCGCACAATATGTTTGGGAGTTCGCCAATTTTTCAAATGCCTCAATGGGAAATCGTACAGAGACGAATTCTATTCAATAAACACAGCTGAAATGGTCACCTAACAATCAGAATATTATTTATTATAACAAGATATTTGAAGAAAAGAGATACATGATTATTTTTTTATTTAGTATAAAATTAATGAAATACGTATAAATATTTAAAGCCTCTTACTAAAATGAATTCAGTATCACATAAACCTTTGAATTTACGTAAAATTAGTTAATGCAATATGAAACAGAAACTGAAACAGTATTTTCGTTGTTCCGTATTTGTTATGATCAATTTAAAATTTAAGTATATTTATTCACATAAACGTTGGTGCAGGCCGTCTCTGTATTTGAACAAATACAATCAATCAGGCGAAAGATTTACGTAAGGGTGCTGGTGCTGGCACGCGGCACATTGTCAATGCCACTGGCCAATAAATATCCGCATTTCACCGAGCCCTCGAAAATCTTATTTTAAAAGTGATAATTTTTATTTAATCTGTGGTATGTTTTTGTTTCAACGTTCAAGTGAACTGGCGGCAAAATTATTGAGCATTTGAGATATACATATAAATATATTTAAATTATATAATAAATAGGAGTGTTGTGCTATTTAAAACTAGTGTCACAAAATTTTAATATATCTTTAGATATAGCATCAGTTAATGCGATTGTGCTCTTATGAGGTATTACTTAATACATTGATGTAGTATTTCGGTACAGTATAAGTCCATTCCAAACTAAAGTGTTCGTCGTTCTTAAAATTGAATAGCATGGAAGACAATTTTGTGAACTCTGTACTGACTTTGTACCGAGAAAAAGACTGGAGGACCATCGTGAACAAATACCGTGACTACCGTGAGCGAAGTAAGCTGCTATGGGTGTTTCCTACTGAGGAGAATTTTGTGTTCTTACGCCAATGTCTGGTAAACTTGAGATGTACCAGATTACTAAGCATTGGCTGCGGGAGTGGACTACTGGAGTGGATGATCACGGAAGCAACAGGTATGTTATATTATTACGAGTAGATAAGCTATGTAATAATACATATACGTAGATAATTTTAATATCTATCTCATAGATATGCTTAACATTTGGGCTTATAATATTTATACCCATATAACATTTTAAAATAGTAAGTACGACCGAATAGAGAAAATAATGAGAAAATGGGCACATTAATAATATATGTAGTTGTAATATGAATTTTTTTGCCCTCTCGGGTCATTTAAGACATCTACACCATGTGTTCTCGGTAGTTAGCAAAAACGCTCAAAATAAACTACAATGTTTTCATATTAAAAAAGTGAAAAATGTGTAGAAACTTGTAATTATCACTGTGTTAATATAATTAAGTGTCACGCATAATCAATACAATATTAATTTTCAGGTCTTCCAGTAGCAGGAGTCGAGGTAGACGGAGCGTGGTGGCGATGTAAATACGCCCCACCTAACTTCATCCCTCTTCTCTTCACTCCGCCTACGTTAGATAAGGATACAATAACACTTTTGAGAAATTCACACAACACGGCTTTACTATTTTGCTATTTTAATAATGGCCCAGCGTTCAAGGACTATTTAAAGCATTTCTCGGGCTCAGTGCTTGTAATAATAGGACCAGGCGAAGGCAAGGGGGTTCATACAGACCCTAAACCTTTTGATTGTATACCAGAATGGTCTCTCCATTCTTATGAGGAAGTGGAGAACAGCAAAGATTTCATAGCAGTGTACTGTAATCAAAAGAATTAATACATTAAGTGAATCAGAAACTGTTTTTTATTTATACATTACTACTGCTGGACATAAGGGTAAATAAAATGAACCTAATTATAACAACATGTTTTAATATAAAACAGTCTTTCAAAATATAAATATACATTTTATAAACACTTAAAATAAAGCTAATTTACAATTGTTTAATTTTTCATTAATTCTATATTTTTTACATTAATCTTATTGGTTGACGCCCTCACTGACGTGTTCATCATAGGATCCTTCTTACCCTGTATGTAGGTAGGGAATTCCCCGCTTCCTAAATCTGGCTGTATTAAATCCAAGGTTTCCTTTTGATTTATAATAGGCACCTCCGTTACTATCCTGTTCATCTCGCTCACAGGCACTTCCACACCCATCGTATTAGTCGATGGCTCATTATCTAAGAAATGGAAATCATTGTGCATCAGGTACAGAGATTCCAGGGGGAAATTCATGTCGAATCGCGGCAAAAGTTTGTTGTCGTCCGAATTATCATCGATCTCTATTACGTCGTTCTGCTGATCCGAAACCTCCGGCAACACGACGGCGGATAGATCCAAATGCGTCGAATATTGTTCTGGAATGATATTGTCTATCAAATATTGGTCTATTATAGGTGGATTTGAAGCCGAATTATTCAATGCCATATTGTAGAAAGAGTCCGATTTCACTTCGTTTTTTATTACGCTCATATTTTTATGTATATCTTCCAATGGAGGGGATGCCTTGTATTCCCTGCTGATAGGTTGGTTGTTCATAAGGTTCGCGTTGCACATCCTTTCTAAACTTGGCGATTGGGTGTTCTGCTTGATCGTCGCC
>DWEM01003131.1:0-11087 GCA_018245935.1 Agara belti belti | reverse complement strand
AGATTAGCACTTGATTTTGATTTGGCTAAGTGGGCGCCACAATATTCTTGCCCGGGGTGTCAGTCGCCCTAACGCCGGCATTGTGTAAATCACTAAATTATATTAAAACTACAGTTGATGAATATCCACCCATCAGTCTCCTCCCTCCATTCCCTCTACGCGGTTGTCTCAATCATTATTAGTTGTTTTACTTTTGTTAAAGTTTACGGTTCAATTATACAAATACTTTAAAATTCATATATTTCCTTGAATGACAACAGTTCTACTGCAGTGTCTAGTGTAACGATTTCCGCAATGGACGTCAACGTCGAGCCTTCGATCTTCCAGTTCTCTGCCCAATTTTGTAATGTGAGTATCGCAGAGCCAAAAGAGCTGAGTTACCTATTGTTAATGATACAATGAACGAAGCTCAATTTGGACGGATTCGGCTTATCGTTTATATGTATTTGTAGTATTAGCACTAGTAGGACAGAAGGGTAACCTGTGTTGGTACCGCACGTGCCATAACTTTAATCCAAACAATTGGTTTTGATACAATGTTTGTAGGCTAAATATAGATTATTATTGGTTTGCGGGATAAACCTAGAGTATTTTTACCCGTATGACGCATTAAAAACGGTCTGTATAGCTACGCTTCTAGTAAAACGATAATGATTTTTTTACTTCTTTGAAATGCAAAAGGATAACTGAAGCAATCGATAACATTAATGAAATTAGTACAATTAATATATTTTTTCATTAAAATTCCACTTTGTGTAATGGACTAAGTGACTTTGGAATTAAATCCATGTATCCTTGAAAAATATAAATGTTGACGTAATAGATTAACCAAATGTTTTTTAATGTTTGTAAACAGACTTCATTGTATGAACGAGATTAGCTATTACGATATCACGTGTGCTAACTGTTTTATGACTGTGTTTTAAAGTCAAAATGGTACTCGTGTAGTCTTGTTTTGTCGAGTACCTACTACCTATTATTTAGGACAATGCTGATTGGCGTTTTAGCGCAAAGAATGGTCGTATTAATTAATTCTGGGCTCTATAGTGACACACTAAATCGTAGAGGTATTAAGTGGCGTTCCTTAACTTTAGAAATCAATTGGGAACTTCACCCGCCAGCAGGTCGCGAACTGTTTGATAAAATAATAGCGGAACCTGAAAGTAATGTCGTTTCAGGGCATGTCGATATTTGTTATCATGTATACACTCATTATACACTTCAAAGTGGATCACTTCATTATCTATGTTTATCTGAATGTATGATATACCTGTTCTTCAATATCAAAATAATGCGCTTTTCACATTCAGTAATTCATATTCCGATCCGTTTAATTTGATCTTTTATTTTCCAATAAATTTTCGTGAATTAGGCACTGATGAGCCAGGTCTACATAATATTTTCCAAAACAGCGTTTTCTGTGTTGGCTATAATTCGCCCGAGACTTCGATTCTCTTTTAACTAGTAGGTACCTATATTATTGATGGATTAAATACAAATTTAAACGTGTTTCAATTAAATAAGAAATAACACTATTTTCCGTTTGTCTACTACAAATTTTTTGACAAAAATACTAAGATCTTTGTAGGAGCGAATGACAACTACTGGTATTCCATGGAGTGCTTATAGCTAGAGAGTATACGTATTTTTCTTAGATAATTTAAACAGAAATATGTGCAATCGTTCCTTACGGAATGAGACGTAACGAATATGTACCTACATATTATTATACAACTCTTAAATACATTTGTAGTAAACTTCGTTTTAAATTTTGCCAAAAAAACAATATAAGATGTTTTTTTCAGGTACTTGACAAAACGAAAAATTGCGTATGTTCCCCACCGCTGGCAGCTGAAATAATCACCGCAGCGACGTGTTTGCGAAGCTTCGATGAGTCTTGTTCTATAAATTCCGATACAATTAATATTCCCGGTGTCAGTAATGTATGTTACTACCGAATTAAATCGTTACGCAGCTTTTAACTATAGCTACCCACTATAAACTGAGAAAGCACATGCTCTATTTTTGCCCCATTTCCAGCTAGCATTGTTTTGCAATGATCAAAACTTCATTAGTACCTAGTCTTTTCTATGCAATTTTCATTCATTAGGAATCGAAGCTAAGAAATAATCTTTTACTTATACAAACAATGCTGAGATCTACACACGATTAGCTCCGAAACCATTAGAAATTTATATTTTATACATGCTTTGCCTCTTTGTTTTCTTGAAAATAATTTCAAATTCTAGTGGAATTTATTTTGTGCGATTTCTAATTTGATAGCTTCCTGTGTCATTTCTGTTGCCTTTTTCGAAACTGAAAGCAATAAAAGCACTCACACTGAACTGTGCAAACAAAATTTATCTGGCGAAAAGTCAATACAAACGGAATCCAAGTGTGAAAAAAAAATCAGATATCTTCAACGTTAAAATGGAAAAACTAGACTTCTCTAAGAGCAGTGACGCAGCAAAGCAAATCAATAAGTGGGTGGGTAATTAAACCTCTTAAAATTTCTAGAAATTTACACAAATGAACAGTTAATAAAAAAAAAGTTAATACTTGTGTATTCAAGATATAATCGTATGATGTGCTCCACATATCTGTCAAATTTATATACAGTATTATTAGTAACTGACACACATTTCAAAACTGGAAGAAAAAATAACGCAGTGAATCTTGTAAACAAACCGGGCTCATCGTAGATTCCGTTTCGTTTGACACTCCAATTCGTGGTGAAAAACTGCATAACAACAACATAAGAATTTAATTTTTATTAATCAACCTTCATATGTTTCAATGAATTTACTCAACAATAGTCTGGCGACTGAAAACAGATACGTACAAAAATTAAGATATATCATGTTCTAGGTTCAAAAGAAAACTAAGAAAGTTAAGGGATTTTTCCATTGCGACAGTTTCAATATTAACACCAGGAATGTTTTCGTCAGTGCCCTCTATTTCAAGGTAAATATAATAAAATGTGCCTATAACGTTGTCATAATAAGTGAAATAATAAATATGTATAAAAGCTTAGCAAGCATGTTTGGTTGTATCAGAGAAATAACGTAAAAAGCATCCTTCCTACTCCAAGCGTCTGGATTTCAGGTCTTAGCGTATATTTCGTAGTTTAAATTAGTGTGATTTTTTAAGATAAGTTCTCCATAATATTTGCTAGGACGTGTCATGGTGTAGGTATAATCAACTAACCTCTAGTGGGCCGGGATTGTAGATTATACTTTTAACGCTTCTCATACCGAGGAGGACTGCATAGAACACTTAGTGATCACCTGTGTGAGGACGATGAAGAAGCTTTAACCAATTTCATTTTCAGGGAATATGGCAAATGAAATTCGATCCCGATGACACAGAAGAAACTATATTCCACATAAACAATAATGAAATAGTTAACGTTTTTCTGATGTACAGGAAAGAAAAGTACAAATACAAGTACAGTGAAGACCTCGAAGCCCAAGTAATCATTACATTAATTATTGCAAACAACTACGATTGTTCCAAAGAACTTGTTCCAAACTTTAGCGCAAAGAACTCGTTTCAATGATATCTCTGTTACATTATATTGCTGTAGGTACATTCGACATAAAATTAAGGGTGTATTGGATATAATAAAAATCCAGAGATCTTATTTAAAGGCACAGTTGTAGACGTATGTAGAAAACAGAAATACTTTTCCACGTTATCTTGTTCCTCTTGTTTCTCATCCTCGCCTCTTCTATTCACCAGCAATTCTTAATGCATTGTAATTTCCCAATCTTATTATATACTCTTCTGAACAACTGCTTACTACATACATACGTTTGGCAACCGTCTGGCTGTTTCAAAAACAGATTCGAACGAAAAAGAAATGCAAGCTATTACTTTCCCTCAATAATTCAACAATATTAAAACTGGATGCCATGTTACCATGTTCTTGCCAGATATTGTTATTGCGCTGCAGTGGTACGCGAATAATGTAGAGTAATATATTTTGTTGATATGTTACAAAATGATAAAATGAATGCTGATAAAATCAAGAATCACTCTGCCTTCCATCCTTGCTGCATTCAGCATTTCAATATGTTTGCTTTAGACTTTTCCTAAAAATAGAAATTATTCCATTATAGGTAGGTAGATTACGGTTGCAAATAATATTTTTAATTTGTACTTCGATTGGTTTCAGCTAGTGATACTGCCTTTTAAAAATGAAGAGGCACATATGTTAATCGTGCTACCTAAAAGTATCACCGGTTTGGATGGAGTTCTTGAGAAACTAGCTAGCGGATATGATCTCATGTCGGAGACGACGCAGATGTCACAAGATTTAGAGATAATAGTAAACATTCCAAGGTTCAAAATTGAATCGGAAATAAACCTCACGGAAGTGTTACGCAAGGTAGGCTTTGAATTTGATATCCCCACTTCTACACACGTATGTGAAAAATATTAAATTTGAGTGAACATTTGCCGTTAGGGATCAATCAACTACAAACATCAACCGTGATTATATTATTATTAATTTGTGTTAGTAAATGTAGAGCTCCACAGAGTTATCGTCCGTCCATTTTTTAAGTTTTTTTTTGCTTACGCCTCCTAACAAACATTACAGGTTGATTACGATCTGATAGCGCGTTAAGGACGTAAACGCTTCAAAAATAGATAGTTTAATTACATCACAATTGTATTGTCTTAATTAATATCATTCTTTTCAGTTGTCCATAACCGTACCATTCGATAGAGCCGTGCAGAAAGTACTCATTGAAGTGAACGAGACCGGCACGGAGCCAAGACCGGAACGAATGAAAGGTAAGTGAGCGATTACCAATTTGTTAGATGCATTGAGACGTTACTGAGACTAAATTTCAAATAGGTAACTACATAAATACAATTTCTATGCGACACAAAGTGTGTTATTGTACGTAATTAGAACATCGCAATAGCATGAAACTATTCCATACGTTTAAAGAAATTATAATTGGATTATTATTACGATTCTTGGGGGAGATTTTAACTGGAATATTTTTTTCAATTTATTTATTGCTTATACAGAAACACTACTAAAATAATTTGTATATGGAGACTTGAACTGATTTCTAAACTAGTTTCCAAATTGAGAATACCTATGAAAATCACTGAGGTTGATATGTTTCGTGCATTTCCCACAGAACGCCTTATCAGCTCTTTTCCTGTAGATTAGCTTTTTCTCGTCAATGTTCGTAGTTTTTCTCTTCTCCGTCAGTCTGTTCTTATCCGCGCCTCTGAATGAAATATTTAACGTAATCCTAATGTAATCCTTATTATAAGGAATATCTAACAGCGTGTTGTTTGTTAGTCAACAAAATAATTTAACCTCTTTCTCTTAGTCCAAATCGTGTAGAGGGACTATAGCAGAATGGACTTTGCATTGCCCAGAATAAAATTATATTGGTGCCATTGACTGATCAACATTTAATTTGTAAAATTTTGGTTTTATTATTACAGGTGGTTTCATCCCGCGGTGGAAGCCTAGGCCTATAGATTTCACAGCTGACCGACCTCATTTGATAGTCATAATAAGCCACAATATACCAATTATCTGGGTTACATTTCGTGGAAAGTTCGATTAAGTACAATTTATGCTTGTCATATTATAACAGTCTGTTTTGTAATATACAAATTATTGTAAGTGCATATTAAGTGTAATAAAATAGAAAACTGTAAAATATGATGTTGTTTTTATTATTTTATAATATAATGAAAGCATTTGATCTATATAAAAAGTATTACAAATGCCAATACTCGAATAAAACATACATAGACTTGTTCTACAATGTACATACATACCTAAATTAATGTGTATTCTTACTTCTGAACATGAGATAGCCTGCGATACCCCTGTTTTTTATAACATCACAAAAGCCCATTGGCTGGTTCATAGATTTCAGTTTCCTGCTTTGTGTAAGTTGCAGATGTAACTTTATAAGATAATTAACGTCGAAAGTAGGTCTTCCAACCCTCGCTTTGAAATAAGAGCACAACGCATAACGGTGGTGGCAGCCAGCCAAGTGGGTGCTTTAAATCTACTGGCGCACGTTAATAAATGCGTGTCATGGCCTTATGAACCCAATCTGCGACCTCATGTTGTAGGCAATTTCACCACAACCGCTTATATATACGAAAATCACATATTTCACAAAATTATATAAGAGCAAGCACGAAAATTCAAATAATAAAACATGGTTTTGTCCCGTCGATGCTAGATACTAACAGTTAACTATTATATAACATGTAAAAAAAAAACTTTTTAAAATCGACGAAGCCATTGCAACTCCTCTGAAGATGTATTCTACACAAGTAATTGTATAAATTTGAGCAGAAAGTTAAATTCTTGCTTATTTTTAGACTGCTCGCATCACAGTTGGTGCATTGTTAAACAAATTTTCATTCCTTATTTTTTGACTTGAATATGCCTTTGTGTCCGAAAGCAATAAAATATCTAAATTGTATGTTGCTTCAGTAGTTTCGTTTGTATTACGATTAATCAGTCAGTCAGTTACGACATGCCTTTTTACAGATATATTAGTCCTCAAGGTGTGTTGTAATAAATTGATAACTTGTAAGCTAGGCCTCCCCAGCGTAAGGGTATGAGCGCAGACACATATTGTATATTGTAATCATGATTATCGTGACGTATTTTAATATCTACTGTTAAATGACAGTTGCAGAGGCGACTGCCGTAATCACCTCCTTAGTGTTACGTATTAATTAGGCCCACTAATTTAAGTAGCTACATCCAAATGTGCGGAACGTAACGAATTATTTACAGGCATTATTAGAAATTGTTTCCAGTTAGATAAGCGATCTCGAACGGTTAAGAGGCACACGTGCTGTGAAAAAACTACTTGTAAGAGCGTCAACTACGCGTACCTATTTGTTTGTTTGGTGATTTGTTTAAATTACTTGTCCGATGCACTACTCGCAAATAATATGAAAAGTGTTGATAATTTGTTTTTATAAATTATAATACCTAGTTATAATCATTATAAAATGTATTGAAATAAATTAACTAATAACCACTATAAGTAAACAATCATGCATAACAGTGTCCTTTGGTTTATTGCCGTTATAGTGTGTATAAAACCGTGCGCGACGTCATTCGATTTCTTTTTGCCTACTCTTAAGTCAATGATACCACAGTCGGCTTCGTCCTTAACAAGGCCTATTCAAAATATACACCAAATTCCTAACCGAGTTCTAAACTTTACTCTCTACGATGCATATCAAGACTTAAGTGAAACATTACCACAAAAGTCTGCAGATGTATTGAGACGAGTGAATCCGCTTAACTACTTCCCTTCAACCGTTCACGGGACAACTAACATTGCGGAACAAACGCCAACCTCTAAAAATAATGCCGTGAGTTTTACTAATCCACACCAAAATACTTCAATTGAAAAAAAGCAGGAATTCTTTAAAATAAATGCCCTTGACTCACTGAAATCTATAACACCGGAGATAAGTACTTTGAAAAACAATGAATTTAGCGGCAGAGCTACACTAGCGACTCCTATGGCGAGTTCGGATAAAATCGTCGAAGGACCTTTAAACGCGCACGTCAATGCATCCGCTAAAGATGATTTTATGCAAGTCCTTGAACAATTCGAACGAACGTTTTACCAAGTGAGTTTTTACAGTTATCGTAAAACAGTGGGTTTTCTTTCTCTATTTTTAAACATTTAATGGTTCACTGAAATGCACTATGATTTCATCTCAAGACTTCTGCCCCTGGGAGGTCGCTGCTTCATGCTTTTTCAATAGATTATTTAGTAATCCTACTGTTAGAGTTTTACCACGCTCTAAGCAATCGAAAGCGTTTAAGAATTAAAATGCAATTATAAATAACGTTTAATATTAATCGGGGAAGTACCTATTCTGTTACGTATTATTAAAATTCGTTGACATTTAACGTTACACACGTGTTGTTTAGAGAATGATTGCAAAATCATTTGATTGAATAATCGGTGTTTAAGACATAAGTAACTTAGAAGACCTTTTACGTAAATCGTTTGTGTATTACCTATAATAAAAGTCTGTTGTACATTAAATGTTTCATATAAATAAAATCCACAGTGCCAACATTTTACATATACATAACAGCGGTTCAATTCATCATTTTTAATGAAAAAGTATAAATACATATATATATAATATATGTATGTTTTTTGGATGAAATATAAATATATTTTTTAATGAGATGGTCATGTTCCAAGACATTGTTAATATTATTTCATTCAAGCCATATCAAGTACCTAATTAAAATTTGTAACAACCTAATTTCCTATCTTACAGGCTTCTTATCATAAATTTATATCGATAAGCCAACCAGAACGACGCGAGAATGGAATAACTTTTGCACAGTCAGGACTGTTTCTCTATTTACAATTAATGGCTCTATGTACTGAATTAGATACAGAAACAACAAATCAAATCAAACAATCTTTAGGCTTGAAAACAAGTTGTGCGGTAAGATTTATAAAAGTATAACTGGCCAACAGGGTCCGTACGAAACAATAACTTTAACGCGCTATTGGAAATTAATTGAAAATAGAGCGGATATGTTCATATCCATATAGCCATATCCATGCTATTTTAGAACCTATTTGAATAGTAAGTAATGTATTAGTTTTGTAATCACGAAATATAGGTAGGTATTATAGTAGTATTAGTTATTAGTTAGTATTAGTATAGTATTAGTTTTGTAATCATGAAATATAGGTAGGTATTGTAGTACATAGATTTGGCATTGCCGTCGCGTAGCCTAAGGACTTATTGCATACCTGTCGTAGTGTATCGCATAGAATAACAATGTCACAAGTCCAGACAGCCAAATATTAAATATAGTTGAGTTGTCACACTTGCCACTGCTCGCATAGAATAAATCTGATGTGTTTGTAGATGTCGAGTTAATTTATTTCAAACACACAACATTCACACTGAGCGAGTGTATGAAGCTATTCATATACCCATGTATAAAGTTATTTTAACTTATTCTAACAGGAACAAGTTCAACTTCTAAAGGAAGTAATGTTTACTTTGCCAACATCAAGCGATTTCTTGAAATTCCGCTGGTCATCACGTCTAGTTTTGAGTTCGGGCCTTAGTATCCGCGACGAATTTCTCCTCAATACAGCTCCAGCGTTACAAATTTACTTCGAGCAGCTGAAAAAGACTGATAATCCACAGGAACTCACGAAACGCCTTAACAATCTGGTAAGTTCTGAGTATTTTATCTCTTGTTCGCGTTTTCATGTCATTTCAATTCATCTAAATTCCATTGTCAAAATATAAAACCGACTCAATTTCATCTCCGGTTCATCGAATATTATTAAGAGTATCAACATAAATACAACATATATACAGCGTACAACGCAAGGGTTGATTAATCTATCGATATTACAACGAATAGAATCTTTTGACATCATACAAATAACCTAAATAATAGACGATTAGTAAATAACCAAGAAGATTCAAGTTCTCTCATTTGAAAGTTTAGTGTTATAGGTAGAATCAGATTCCGGCGGGGTGATGCACAATACATTCGAAGAGGAAGAGTTATCAAATGGCTTCTGTGCAGTGTGGCTCACGACAATGTACATGCGCGCGCGCTGGCGCTCCGCCCCCACCGTGCTGAACGAGTCTCGATTGTTCTATAACAGTGATGCCACTTCTAGCGGAGTGCGTATGATAAGAGTCAACGACATCATGCGGTACGCTCATCTCCCCGAATGGGATGCTGAAGTAAATACAATTTGTATTCAATTTATAACTATGTATTGTTTCGTAGGTTTAGTTTCAAAAAACAGCGAAAAAGATCTTTTATTTCCAATCAGTGTAAAAAATAATCCCGTCATAGTCAAATAATACTAGACGTAATCGAGGGTTGTTAAGTTCTTCGATTAGCCTTTTATATAAGTTCTAAAACAAGCAGTTCCTGTTCAGCAGTTTTCGACTGACTACGCGAATGTCTGTCTATTAGCAGAGGTGCAAAATATAGGTAGGTATACCCCTGTTGAATATCTATTACAGTATTTAGAGATATATCAGCATTTTCTTTATAAAAATGTAATCCATATGTAACATTTTTGATAAATATATTAATGTTTCCAGGCGATAGAAATACGATATGCACAGCCCGAATTGACACTTCTTCTATTAGTGCCGCGTGGGCGTTCGCTCAAGAGCCTGGCTAATTGGATTTCGTCAGTAAATCTCCAGCGTGTCTATGAAAAAATGCAAACCAAACGTGTTGCTGTGTCTTTACCAATATACACATTAAGAATGACTCTTTTACTGCCAGGAAAACTGGAAATGGTAATCCACAGGACATACATATTTTCTAATTTAATAATTATGTATACTCTACCAATAACCAATAATTAATAATAAAAAAATATAAAATTATTAAACTTCGAATGCAAAATGCAAACGCAGTACTAAAATTACGCTCTCGCTGCGATGCACCGAACAAGGGTAGTTTAAGAATGTTGGGCTTGGCCTCTTAGTCGTATCTCCATTGGATCTCCACTTAACCACCCTAATGGAGGTCTAGGCCTTTCACAGTTTCAGAAAGAAGTGCTTCGTAGCAGTGCTCAATAGATTGCAATGGCAATTTTTTGTAAATCATGATTTTATAGTGACACTGAGAATCTATTATGTAAATCGATTAAAACGAATTCACTAGATACGCACGAACGTACGAGTCTGAAAAGTGAAAATTGTACAAAAATGTTAAATGTATGTACTACTTTTTTTTTGCAGATGGGACTATCAGGACTGGTGACTTCAAACGTTCATTGCGAATCGTTAAAGCTTTCCCACGCGGTACAACGCATCATGTTCTGGGCTGAAGCAGGACGCAATGCCTTTAAAGATGACGGTATTTAAAATATTCTGATCATAATTAGACCAAAATAGCATCGATTTAAGTGTTATTATTTTTGTCTGCCAGCTAGCACTTCAATTTTCTAGTAAGCACTGTCCAATAGAGCTTCTGAGTTTTTTATTACATAACAAGTTGCTTGTGGCCTCAAGGAGTAAGAGTTGAGTAAGAGCTC
>DWEM01003130.1:0-11090 GCA_018245935.1 Agara belti belti | reverse complement strand
TAACTGGTGAAATGTGGGGGTGTTCTACACTCCTCTGCCTACCCCTTCGGGGAATACAGGCGTGATGTTACGTTTTAATTATTATAAATGTTATGTTTTCAATATCGACTCACCGTCGAGCCCTTTGCTGTTTTCATTACCGGTAACCGCGGCGTCCTCATCCTTCTGACCATCGGGTACTCTGTGCTGTTGATGTAAAAGATGTGTAAATAATAAAATATTTTAATTAATTATTCTTAAGTAAACAATTCTCATGGGAGAATGAAACAAAGCGCCTTAATCTTACGTTTAAATGCAAAACAGAAAGCTCAAACGAGTTCGTCTCTCACGTTCGGAAACCTAACTCGAGGAACCTCAATACTGTAACTTGATGTAACAGTGCTTTCACTATTCAATTCATTTAAATATACACTCATTATTATAACTGTATAAAATGATTGCGAGTGACTTGTTTTTATAAGCTTTTCGTTACGATCCTGATGGCCATCGTTAGGTGAAAGTAAATTAAACATCCCGGAGCTCCTCAAAATTATTAAAAAATCAAAACAAACTCTTTACCCGCCAACTATCTACACTCTACACCATTCAGAACTGGAGTAATATAGTAAGTTGAATCAATATGTCGTAAGAAAATTAATTTGTCGTAATATTTGTCGTGGTATAAAATGTTACTGATTAACTGATTGATTCTTTTCATTCAATTATTCGTTTCACTATGAAATTTGGTAGAACGTAAAGGTTTTAAGTCACACCTCAAATTCAGTTATATCTCCATATCGCATAAATAGCTAATCCTTAAGAAATAGAATTTCGTTCGAAAGGAACGTTTGATTTCGTACTTCAAAAGCCCTCTCTAAAATTTCTTGAATACGAGTTATCCGTTTAAAGGTATAATCAAAATAACTATTAAGACGCTAGTACAACGGACCTCCGTTTGTTGGAAGTTAGTTGTGTGTGTGTCTTCGTTGACGGAGGTGGAGATCTTGGGGCCGGAGTCGGACAGGATGCGGCCATCTTCCAGCACCAGCTCGCGCTTCACGCGCGTCGCTATCTGCCGCGTCGTAGTCACCTCGCTCTTCTTACGGGTCACCCATTCCTCTATAATTTTATATTTTAAACGATAAGTATTGATTGTATTAATACAATTTCAAAGTTTAGAATTCTCTGTGTAGAGAAAAGTGGGTTGTCATCGGAACTTTTTAGCCGACCTGAAAGCCGAGGGCTTTTAACGATGAGTATTAAAAAATAAATTTAAATAAGATACGGTATTTTTTTAAACGTCGCCTTTAAATTTACATCGATTAGATATGTAGTAACAATAAGTCTGATCGTAGCTGTATTGTAAAAAAAAAATGGTCTTAAGATCAGAGTCCGATACTACACCACGTACATTATAAAAAAAAAATCAATACTGTAAAGAGAAAGCATACATGCTTTTGTATGGTTATTCCACAACTTCCGTTAATGAATGAGTAAATACTAACCTTCTTTGGTTGTTGCTATAGTATCCCCCGGCTCGGCCTGAGAAAAGAAAATATAGTTTTTTAAAAAAATATATTTTTTTATAAACATAATATGTTCCAAAAAAATCAGACAACAAAATAAATAGTATAGGAAATTTTATGTTACTAAAATATTTTTAACAGCAATTCATTGCTTTAGAACTATGTGAAGCAAAAGGAACATAATAAATAACACAATAATTTCAGAAACAGATACAGCGCCATCTCTTACCGAGTAGCTAGAATTAAAAAGTTCAAAACCCGCACTGTCATCTGACTTTGATATATATCGTAACAGTACTCGTGGCCGCCGCTTGATGGCGCCATGATCACTTAACGTAAAAACCGTTACCATCAAAATACATTCAATTAATACACTACTGTTATTTATCTATAAATTAACTGATGGCTTGATTTATCTCACTTTCACTTTATGCTAATCATTTGTTAACATAATAGTATATTATTCACGCACATTATTTTAACATTATTATAGGTACGATATTGATTATAATCTACTATACACTGCAATGCAAAACACACGTACTGAAGCAAAATCGCTAATGAAACGCACTATATTAAGAATTATTACACAAAATTATGCATGTAGGTAATAGCGAAAAATCGCGTGTACTAATGCCTGGCCGATAATTGACTGAAGGAAAATCGTGGTTCAGTTGCAATATAGTTAATGAACCGAATGGATTAACATTTACTTTTGGCGTCCGCACTGTACGCAACGCAATGAGTATTCCGCTTGTATACGCGGCTTCCGTTGGGACCGCACGATTATATTGAAGGTTTTCCATTGGATTACTAAATATTTACTCTTCTTTATATACTGATCACATATATGAAGAAAAGTTATCTCTTGTAACTTATGTATTTATTTCTCGTCTCATTTACTGAGCCTGTAAGTGGTAAATAGCAAAGAAAAATTTTGCTATTAAGTATCTATGTAAATTAACGGGAACCCAGAAACTCAACATGTAGCCATCTTCACTAATAGTTCCTAATAATATACCCTGATTTATAACATATAGGTACCACTTCTGAACTTAAGGCTATCCCTAAATGTGCTCATAACAATATAGCAAGAAATTTCTAACCTTCAAAAATATATACGCAATACATATACTTACAATAAATAATTGTAATTTTGAAAGCAATAACCATACCCATATTACATATCAGGAAATTTGCTAGATACCTACTAAAATCTTCAGGTGCGATTTCAGAGGCCCATGATTGTCGGACATATTTCTACTTCCAAGCAATATGGGATTGTTGTGCTACGTTTGGAATCATTATGTTGAATAATAACACACCGTCAACAGTCTACCCACTATCAACACCCCCCAGAAATCAACATTGAAAAAATCGTAATGAAACATACGAACATCAAAAATGTGCATTTGTCTCCTAATTTATTTAAGCAAAGTAAGGGTCTTACACAATGACACGCTAAACAGTGAGCAGTTTTACTGAATTACTAAAATGCTGTTTGAACATCATTAGTCAAAATATACTTATCATCTCGTATAAAGCGATGATTTATTGCAAAGCAGATAATGTTGCAAATTCAGATGACATTGATTTAATAAGATTAACTTAATGAATTGTTTACGAGCACATAAACCCCGAATTTGGTAATTTAAACGACTGGGTTTTATGCAGTGAATATTTTTTAAATAATCAAACTAATTTTATGGTCTGCTATTTTCCTTAACTATCTACATCGAACATGTGACACGCTATTTTAAAACCATTCGTGATTGTGAACAACTTTATAAACCCGAACCAACTGAATCAACGAACTTAACAAACGTCTATCGTTTTTTATTCCGAACGTTAGCAAATACATTCTTTAAACAGCAAGAGTAAGCCAGCCAGCAGTAAGATAGCCTGATCAAAATGGACATTCAGAATTAATTCTAAGCCACACCCTCAAACCAGGCAAGTTTGCGAAAAATGTGTGTCAATATTTTTTCCTTAATCAATCGAGTTATATTATTAGTGACGTTTCTGATACTACACCGTTACAAGAATTTAAAGTCGTAATTCTGTGAACCGATAAAGCCAGTAATAAAAATCCAATACAAGCGACAATAGCCGATAGCTCCTTAGTACTCGAATCACGTCGCATATTCGCGCGGGAGTGCTGTCGCGTCGCGCGTCGCTCGCAAACGATTATGACGATGCGGAAAGTTTACCATTTCTGTAGCGAGGAAGCAGAGAAATTATACACTTGATTTTCCATTTCTATATTCAATTCTATCACCCGTTTTAAGTTAGAATTGTTTTAATGCACTTATATTATAGGTGTTTTTAAAAGTATCGTTTACCCCTCTATTTATTTTTTTACGGACATGTATTTTTTGTGATGAATGTAGAAGGACCACGTAATATTTGTAAGCATAGAGATATTTAGCATCCTGTGCTATTTACCTACCGCGTTAAGGACAGTGAATAATATTAATAATAATAATATTTTCTTTAGCTACGCTCTTGGTTCGATAATTTATAATAGAGAATTTCTTGAAGATTTCTCTCACTATTTTATTTATTACATTACAACTGTATAAGTTATTTAATCATATTTTAATTGTATGCTTAGTTCTCATAACAATTTACACGCCGTCACCCTGTCATGTTCCTTCCAGTGAACGTTTTAATGAACATTCTAAAGCATTGTATTAAATAATAGTTACGTTACAAGTCCTAATATACGAAAATTGTTTCAACACTAATGTTACTTAGCCACCTTGAACTGTAGCGGTTTCTAGTTCATGTCAACAACAGATTGAAAATCATGTAATTATGCCTTCAAACAAAACAAAATAAATCGCCTGCGCATAAATATCGTGTTCGGCGAAGGAGTATAATTAACAATTATAATAAATTAGACATTTTCCACAATAATTAAAGTCGACTAGTAATAATTTATTAAATAACTCAACATTCGTACTGTAACTAACGTAATTGTATATATATTTTTTTAATCGACGTAAATTGAAACTACAGGTTATATAACTCGGCCAAACTTATTTCGTAAATATTTAACAACCCGTAATCTTTGACTGGGAAAAATTTCTGTCACGATCGCATGTGTTTATGAATTCTAAAATTGTTTTAATACCCGCTACATTTGCCATCGTCTTATTAAGCTGGGCCCAGCCATGGCCCAATTCAGCCGACACAATGGCCAGACCGTGGATGCATCCACAAAGCGCGGCCTCGCACATCCGTCACGCTGCACTGGCCGCCGAGAACAGATGCCTCAGATATGCGTGAATATGATAAATTATCTTTTTCACTATTATTATTTTTAATCATTTAATGCAAACACGCGTTAATTTTCATCTATTCACGAAAACTTCTACGGCGAATGAATCCTGGCTGCCTATATTAGAAAAACCGTTTTTACAAAAAAAAAGCTTTTCGGAATTTTTACTCTGGCTTCGTTGTGTTCGATATTCAAAAGTTGTAATAGCTTTAGAGAAAATTGAAACAGAAATTGTTACGTACGTTTTTCTATGTCCTTGTTTTATATTCTCTTTCAGGGACCGAGAGTAGGAACAGTCATAGTGTAATGTAGTGAAACATTTTTCAAATTTAAATTAAATATTCAAATTAATATAAATCAAATTATAATAATTCAAATTAAATATTCGACCACTGTAATAGAATACAGAATTTTTATACAACAGTATTTTAACGTTAAGTATTCAGGAAGCTTTATTTTGTTTAATTATTCATATCACTGATACGGAATAATGTTATTTTTTTCGAAAAGTAATGGAATTTCTGTACGCATCTGTAATTAGTAGGAAGCGTAGCTACCAGGCATATTTGCTCTTATTGTAATATCATTTGCTTAATATGAATAAATTTTTAGACATTAAAATAAAATTCAAGTAACGTTGACTCAGTATGTTGATAGAAATTTAGTAACAAGATTAATTTAAAGCAATGTAGTATTACAGGCTCTCGCTACCAACGAATTTTTGTTTTAATTATATACTTTAAACAAGTAATATACAGGTATTATAATCTATAGATATATAAAAACCAAATTCAAAAGCCTGTCTGTGATATTAAAATAACTGCTTTCTTTTATGTCCTAAAAGTTTAAACCCTTATTTAAATTTCCATCTGTCAGTTTGTTTATCTGATAATCTTCAATGTTTCACCAATAGATAAAGGAGTGTAAGGTAACATAGACATGAAAATCGATTAACAAAATCGAGGATAATGTTATATTAATATCTTACTTAACATATTGATGTAGGTATATTGACCTACTTATTATAATCTATTATCTCCTACATTATTTTTGTTGGAAATCTCAGGATAACACCCTTTAAGAAAATTACAAGCACAACTCAATTCACCTGACATCAATTGAGAGAATAATGAGGACATAACATCTGAGTAAATTATCATAATTATTGTGTCACAGAGTCATAACAATTTATACACGAGTATAAGCTCTTGATGACATTATCAAGGTTTTTGATTGTATTCAATTATCAAAGTAACCGATTTTATTAACCAACTCTATGTTATTAAAGTAAACGAATCTGATCTTAATAAATATTAGGAGCTTGGTAACATGTATTATATTAACAACGTTTAATATTTAATTTAAATCCTTAAATAGAGTTTTTAAATGTTAAAATCAGTTAGGACTGAAGTTCTGTTGGACATAACGCCAAAGAAGGATGGATAGGCGTAAGGACTTAAAGAAACGATATATGTATTTCAAACCACAATATAGTCATTAGACGTTAGAAGCAAAATGAAGGTTAACCCTAATAATTTCAAAAATAAACGTTTACGAACTCTTTCTCATATGAATTATCATAGACAACGCGTGTCGTTCGCACGCCGGCGAAAACCGCACGCGTGCGGAAACACGCGTGTCAGGGAAAAAAGCACTTCATCAAAAATTTGCACTACTCTCATGTATTGTCTCTTTTTTTATTTATATTCAAGATGTACCAATTTATTCACGGTTAATATGAAAAATGTTTAATATAAATTTCAGTCATCAATAAAGTCTTGGGTTCTGCACGTATTAAAGTTCAAATGTATTAGAAAATATGGTATAAGACTCATGATTTCTAAGAGCGTTTGAAACCGAAAGTGACGTAAAGCGGCGATGAAAAGTAAAGTGGCCCATTGACCGACCTGGCCCTTGAGTTGCAAGGCCATATTATTTATACGGGTAGCTTTACGACTTGCTTTCAGAAAGTACACTGTAAATATTAACCAGACACACCACACATGAGACGGATCAAATTGTTATTGTGATAGCTTAGACTAGACTTGATACTTTATTAGAGTATTTGCTCTGTTTTGCGCTATTATTGACGCTTGTCACATTTCTAAAAAGAATGCTAATCACTGTATTCATGTTTACATGGTAAAAAACTCGTTTCCAATAACCAATCGAAATTAGCAGCGAATATTGTGTAAGAATACTTTGGTTCACTACGGAATATATAGAGTTGTCTAATATTTATTTAGAAATATTCGAACTGTAAAAGATGAAAAAGAAGAAATTTATTTATTTTCACAATAGTCCATACAATTTAAATCTCTTTATATTTCCACGTAGAAGCGAAGCAATATCAAAAAATGTGTACCAAAAGTCCTTCAAATTTTCATTTCTAAGAACATTTAAAACCGAGAGTGATACTACGCGGTGATGAGTAGTGGCTCGTTGACCGACCTGACCCTTAAGTAGCAAGGTCGCGTTACTGTACGAGCAGCTTGCGGCTTTGACAACATAATAAATGCGAGGACCGATGCAGTACTTCTGGTCCAACGAAACGTTAATATCTTTATTTCAAAACGCTCGTAGAAGTCATCTTTAAAACATTTTTTCTCGAGATATCTGTCTATTTAAACAGGAATTTGTAAAATTCTTCATTAAAGCACCATTAAATTGTATTATAAAAACAGAATAACAATAGAACACGGAAAAAAGTCAGTAGGTTTTCATCATGGCGACAATTGGACATCTAAAAATGTGCCAAGCAAACGAAACCTGTTGACGCTCGTCCCACAAAGACAGGGAGGCCATTCGAAATGGCTTAATCAATCAGAAACTATGGTCCATCAAGGCAGTCCTTGTATATAGTACCTACACGTCATCGACACAATGCACTGTGTTATTGTATGCATAAACGTATTGGCGTAACGTGACCATTGTAAAGGCAGGCTTTGTTCTACAGCTCAGTTGTACAACCAATCGATCGGTTAAATTGATAAATCATGCAATGCAGACACGCATGGTTCTCTTCGGCTCTGTGTATTAATGTTGTTTCCTTATTTCACTGCTGTTGTTTTGAAATCGAAACCCAACTTTGAGTTTGTCTGACTAGTTCATGGGGCAATCTTGCTATACAAAATATTGATGTTATACAATAGTTTTTGTAAACGCATTAAGAAATAAAATATGTTGGTATATAATTCGTTAATGTCTCTATAAAACGTAGGTATTCAAATACTCAATGTACAATACTTTAAATATAAATGTTTTATAAGAGATTTCCTTAGCTCTCGGAATTAACTACTTTTAACAACAAAAATGTTACAACAATATACACCTAAACAATATCCGTATGCAAATGTATGTAGATGATACTATTTATCTTGTTTGTATTGATGTCATTCGACGTGTTCAGCACACCGACCTTGCCGAATATTAAAGATCAAAGTATAGCTTAAATTTTTTGTACTTCCTTACTCTACGCAGTTTATTAAAGTAGAGAGAGAGTCTTGATCAAAACATTATATGAGGCAGTGGAAAACCCTGGGAGAAAAAATCCTAAGCATTAGAAGGTCCAATAAATTCATATAATGTTTTTATCACTATAAATTTAAAAAAAAAATATGGTTGTTATATAACAATAATCTTTTTATACATAAATGAAGCAGTGTTACGTTTCAGATACGTATCTATACTAATATTAAAAAAAGGAAAGATTTGTGTGTGTGTGTGTGTGTGTGTGTGTGTGTGTGTGTGTGTGTGTATGTAACGAACAGGCTCAAAAACTACTGAACCGATTGCAATAATTCTTTCACCATTTGAATGCTACATTATCACTGATCAATATAGGCTACCAACTAGCTTTTGCCCGCGACTTCGTGTGTATTTATCCTAGGAAATTAAAATGCTGCCCAAATTCACTATTACACGCGGACGAAGTCGCAGAAATATTCCATTAAAAACTTTCTAATTACGATTTCCTTTCTGAATATAGCACACTGCTTATTTTTGTTCAGATGGGACATTTCCCGTCTAATATATGAAGAAGAAATCCTTCCAATAACCAAGGAATCGACGGCCCGTCACGCTACTAAGGCTCACATGTCAACGATCAGTGTGACAAGTGAGTCACCGCAAGGCGATCTCTGGTTCAAGGACCGCCCTCTACCGTTGCGTTTCCAATTTCGACTGGACCCAAAGTATTGAACAAGAAATAGATATGACAATCGTTATGATATTTAATTTATTCTGAATCGAAACAAAGCGGAGTCTACAAATATAAATGACAATGTATGCGGCGATATAATTATTACGCCCGATCACTGAATTCTACAGTACCTACACTCCACTGCATTACAAATGTAGAAATTGTTTACTTTTTAATAACGAAATCTATATTTTATCAATAGTACAGCTTAACTGTAAATAGTACAATTAGTTACTATTGTTTCTAGAATTGTCCAAGCACTGTTCGTCATTAACTGGTGACACTAACCAGCGTAAAGAAAACAATGAAAATATTTATGTCAAAATTTACGCAAATCACTTAACATTGATAATATTTTATCTCAAACGATTAATTAACATGAAACGAAAAGCTTTAAATTCACGGATCCTTTTACGGTTCGCCTTTATAAAGCTCCTAAGTGCTTACGAGAAACGCTCGTGTAATGACCCTAATTTTGCACTCAGACGAAGCCTTTTTCACAACATAATACTGTATCGGATTGCCTTTGATTGACTGACAGTGGTCACAGAACTCGGTATGAAATAGAAATGAACTACACCACATGGATATATTTCTGCCGATATGGCAAAATTCTAAAAATACTACAGTTTTCTAACTTCATACATTAGGCTTGATAGAGCTTTCACTCACTATTCTGGGGGAAATGGGACTTAGTTACCACTGTTACTCATTGAATTCCTATTCTTATTGCAATATTGAATTCTTCGTACAACATTTTAAAATATATTTCACGTATTATGAGAATTAAAAAAAATACAGATAAATTGAGTACCTCTTCCTTTTCGATGTCGGTTAATAAAATATCACGTTATACATAGATATGTAGGTGACCATAATCCGAAGCCCGACCACGTCTGATCTGCTCACCAGCAATGAAGCAATTGTCGTACGTTTTGCTCACTTTGCTAATCACCAATACCAAGGAATAAATTATATCTGCGTTAGTTTTTTATTGAACGTTCCCTCTGACTTGTTTGATATCATTTATGAGGAAAATACAATATAAATGTGACTAAAGCAATAAATTTTCTTTGTCAGTTCTATTACGGTTTTCTCTGTAATCTTTGGATTTAATTTAATGTTATAACGTTTTGTGGAATTTGATACAAAAATATTACGACTATAATCATATTACAACTGGATGTCAACTTCAGAAATAGGTTTGATTTCTTACTGTGTTTTGAAGTTTGACTTGTTTTGCAATTATGGATACATATATTTATATTATTAATATTTTTCATTGGATATTTAATTTGTACATCGCGTTATTACGATGAAGAATATATGATAACTGATTTTAAGGAAAGAACTCCAAATTTATATGTATTCTAATCGATTTAGACATCTATTCAATAATCAATGTATCGTAAATGTCTTTCCGATTGTCGTTTGATCGCAAACTAGGCAGACCTTAAGCATGGTGAGAAGACAGCCGATAAACTACATCATATTACTTATGTGTCTGTTCAGAAATGTAACATCTATTCAGATGTTTATACCGACAATTTGGCAACCATAAACCCACAAATTCTGGTGCTCATCAAACAAGTATTTGTCTCGAGTTCGAATTCATCACACATCCTTAAGTTCAGCGGTTACTGTCACTACGAAAGTACCAGCCCAGTAAAGTCAAGCAAACTTTCGGAGATACATTGAAAAGTACCATTCGGCGGTTGAGACATACGCCAGTGTGCGGTATTCACACAAGGCGCTCCCACGAGGCGAGGTTGGCTGTCTATTCTTAAATTGTCACTCGCTCAAATTGTGTAATGATGATCAGCGGCGTATACCATTGCTGTATACATTTCTTCTCACGTACATACATAGTACATAAGTCACAAGGTTACCTTTACAATGAGTCCAAAGTTCGCGAACACTAAACAGCGCTCTACCTTTTTTGATACCGGGGGTAACCTTCAAAAGTGATGCTTTGGGACAGAGATTGGGTTATGTGGGAATTTTGATACACTAAAATCCCTTCGTTGGCCTTACTCAGCGTTATTGGAAGGCCTGTGGGATCTCCAAAGGAACGCACCGGAATCCTCCTAAAGAAGCGCTC
>DWEM01003129.1:0-11090 GCA_018245935.1 Agara belti belti | reverse complement strand
AGGAGTGTAGTACACCCCCACATTTCACCAGTTACGTTTAAGTCCCACAATGGAACAGGTGGTGAGCCTATTGCCATGCACCGGGCACACATCCAGACTCTGAGTCACTATTAAAAATTCTCAATTAGAAAAATCCAGCAGTACCCAACCCGGGATTTGAATCCAGGAACTCCCGATCGGCGG
Organism: Agara belti belti; assembly: GCA_018245935.1. Classification (NCBI taxonomy): domain Eukaryota; kingdom Metazoa; phylum Arthropoda; class Insecta; order Lepidoptera; family Hesperiidae; genus Agara; species Agara belti. The sequence continues at coordinate 10,907 of DWEM01003129.1, read as the reverse complement.
TCGCGCTAGCAGCCGCTCGATCAACGAGGCAGTCATCAATATTACCCTCAATAAATTCTGCATTTGTAACATATCTGAGTCGTACACCTAATTGAATCATTGTAATTATTGCCAAAATTACGTTTTATTACTGGCCTATTATGAATTGAATGTATTACTACATATTATTAATTCACATCTCAAGGTACACAGAATAAGCTATTTAAAAAATTTAATGAGCCTCTTCATCAATGCGATCAATCAATGTGACATTTTACAATCAGGTGGCTTCCGTGGCTCTTCCTACTATAACATACACATAGATATTCATCGTTACAAACGGATAATTGCATTATAACGCTTTCACCTTGAATATTTTTACGATAGGTAATCAACAATGATTATTTATTAATTCATTTTTCAAAAACATTTGATAAATTCGCGAATATTGGTGCTATACCTTTTTAGTATCTGGCTAATAAATCAAGTTCTCGCGTGAGGGTGGCCTCAGATTTATTTTTATTTATTTCACTCCCCCAAGATTTAATACCGCAAGACATCCGCCGTAGTTTCCACAATTTCACGCTTATTGTTTTCCCATCCCTGATTTATGGTCAAGTAATAGTCCACAGTATTTTCTGGGACGCAATAAACTTTGTCACCTAAATCTTTGTCCTTAAGCCTCTCACACTGGCCATGACACCTTGTTGAGTAATTTATACAGGTGTACTTATATTCAAAATTAGGTACAAATAAATTTAATTAAACAGTGATTTTGGTACCAATTGAAATATTTATACTCGTATTTGCAAACATAGTCAACTACGGTAATTTTATATTACAACGTTGTATGATTAACTCAAAGACAATATATTTAAAAATAATTTAATAACATAATATGACTTATGCTTAGTCTACCATTTGTTTGACATGTAAATTAAATGTATAAAAAATACTTATAAAATGGCTATTATTTCTACACACGTCAAGGGACGAATAGAAATATATTTAAAATCAATAGTAACGGAGCGAATTTGACTAGCAGACATCGATATAACCTGAAAAATGTTCATGATGTTTTATTACCAAATGGAAAGCTTTACTAAACGTAATTGAGATGAAAGCACTTCTTTTTAATAAACCCTGATTACATATTAGAATAATTAAATTTTAATAAATTGTGTAAAACTGCTACCTAATATTCGAATGTAAATATATAACGGTATTTTTCGTGCATATATCTTGAACACTAAGTCAAACGTACTGAGTTCCACCCACGTGAGAAACATGCACACAGTTTAATTCTTTATATATATTTATATCCCACTACCGATGACTGGACTCCTTCCACAACTGGGGTAAGCCCGAAGCACATTTCACTGAGATTTTCCAATGCTCTGTGGTCCAATCGTAACTCTTTGTAAAATCATTATTTTCTAACGTAACGTAATTTATAAATCACTATAATCATTATAATTAAATACTACGTATTAGCTTTTGTAAAATATAGGATCAAAAATATCTTCGGACATGCAAGCGGATGAATTAAACTAGTGGCCACTAATCCGTAGTACATTGCTACCGGAGTCGTCTGCAAGTTCAGCAATTATTGGGGGAGCGATGCTGTTATCATAGTATCGGCTTACGCAGAAACTGAGTCTCGCCTATTTATTTTTATGTCAGCAACCGTCATTATGAGACACTCCATTAGCTTGGATTGCGGTGAGACTCGTTTTCGGTTACGCTTTGGGGCGCGATTGTACTGTTGCGATCACTTTTTTTGCTCAATGCTACATGGTAAAGATATTATTCTGACAATTTCTAAGTGTTTTGATGTAAATGGATCTTTTTTTTAATTAAAAATAACTAAAAAATATTACGTAAATAATTTTACAAGTTATACAAGTTAATAAATGTATTCCTTACCTTTAGTCGCAATTTTGTATGTAATATGAAACATCACAATGAGTGTAAAACTACATGCAAGTCCACCGCGACTTCTATTTCCTAACGAAACGTTACCTGACCGGATATTGTCTTTTTAATTAGGTGACCACTGCGTGCGATTTATTACTCAAACATAAAAGTTTCACCGAACATAAACACAGTGTATCTATGAAACGATCATAATGGACATAATTTTAATTTTAGTCGGGTATCCATTCTATATTTAGTGGGAAGTATAGTCGGGAGCATAAAACGATGAAAAAGAAACAAAACCGCGGGCGCGACGACATCGAATATTGAAAGTGTCGAGGGACGTAGATAAGGAGTGCGCGTGCCACTCCCCTGCCGCCACTTAGGCCATACCCGTAATCTGAATACCGCAAAGCTCACTTCGATAAACTGCCATTAAAAAGCGTTCGATTTATTACACAACGATTTCCGAACCGATTTATGCGCTGTGCAAAGTTAAAAGACAAAAACGCTAATACGTTCCAGTAAGGCTGTACGCACTCGTATCGCCGGGTTAACGCTCAAAAGTGAACTGTGTTTGTTCATTTTATTTAGTGTTAATGTAGTAATGTAATGTAACCTACACTTTGAAAACTGCAACGTAGAAAAAATTCAAATAAAAACCGCTAGTTTTCGGAAATAATATAGCCACAGCATTATCTGATTTGTAAAGGACGTTTCATATAAATCAAGTTTTATTTTATACGTACTTTTCCAATCAACCCTACCCTAGTGAAACGAATACCACGATAGTTGTGCTTTTTGTTATATTTGCTTTGCAATATTCATCACTCACCACCCATGTCACTGATCAAATAGCACCCCCAAAGGAGTCCGCAGATATTTCTGACAGATCTACCCTCGATAGATAGTTCAACAAACGAGCCCACCATGCCAGATAACGGACGCCAACGTTACGGAAAATTTTACTCTGCACAAAAATCATTTCGATAAAGTTCAACTCCTCCATCGCAGCTTAACATGGAATATTGGGAATCCTAAGCATTAGGAAAGTTGTTAAAAATATAAATAGTACGACCGACACCTATCCTATGAATAGATAATGGAGTCTCTGTTAATATTATTTGTGTTACTATTCTTGACTTTATTGGGCGTGTTCACACTTACTACCAATTACTGACACTAAATCATAACATTCACGTGGCGTAAACATCCTTCCCTTGCTGCGAGATGTTAAAAAAAAGTGTAAAAACCAAAAACGAGTCGTTGACAGCCTATCGCAAGCTAATAGTCATAATCTGTTTATATATTTTTTGTTCTTGTTTCTCTTACGCCCGATTATTTACACGTTCTGTAAGCCGTATGGGAATGTTTACACATTAAATCAAACCCTTTAGTTCAGTCCTACGTCTAGTACTATAGCATGTCCTTAAACTTGGACTATCGCAAATTTATTAACTAGAAGCAAATACTGAGTACAATGCTTACGCATTGAAGATGCTTACGGAATGTTTGCTAGCAAATAGGCTGGTTGGTTAGGTTAAGTGCACACAAACTAAAGTGCACATTTTCTAATTTTTTACTTTGATAATAGAAAAAGCAAATTAATATTATAAATGATTCACAAGCTACTTAAGTAAAAGAAGCTGAGATTTTCGAGAAAATTAAATAGACAAATTCGTATCCCACGTTTTTTGCGTAATTCATTGAAAAAGACAAATAGACATTTTAGTATAAAACTTTAATAAAACCAGTACTCAAATCAGCCAACTAATATTATGAATGAGTACTTCATTTATTCGACTGATTATTATGATTGAAATCGTGATAATTCCTAACGCTACAGATTATATTTACTAAATAGGAATAAGATGCTCTTGTACATTTTTCTAGGCTCGGAAACACCATGTCTCAGTACTAAAACTAAACAATGGGGCACTGTCTTAAAAATGGCTCACGAATCGGTAGACAAGGTAAAACAAACGCTCGTAATCTTATCTACGGTAAACTCAAACGCAGTAGCAGTTTGTCTTGGGTTCAGTACAAACATGATAAATGATTTCGGTTATAAAAAACATTGTTCTATTTTACTACAAGAGTTCCGGTTGAAGTGAGATGGAATCTTTCCTTGACTAGACATAACACCTATTCACCTTGAGAAGTACCTGAGGAAGAAGAGACACCTTCGTTATTGATTTCATAAATTTTTTCTACTTTAAATCATATGCTAATATTAAAAAGAAAAGTTATGATTGTAAGGTATAATGCCGGTGAATCGGCATCATTAAAAATAATGTTTGAAGTAAAATAGCAAAACAAAAATTTAATTGAAGCCAAAAATTAGGGTACATAGACAGTAACAATAAAAAGTGAAAGCAAAGCCGCGTTTAAGCATGTCGTAAAAATAAAAATTAAATAAAAACTGCTTGGGGTGGAAAAGTTTAGCGACTTTAATTTTGCCTCACAATTATTTCACGTTCAGATGAAGCAAGAGATGTTCTCTTAATGTTACCTGTCTCGAGGGTACAAACAAAATAAGTAATTTAGTTCGGGCCGATATTAGAATATAATTTAATAATGTATTTGTTCTATTAACGTAGCAATAGTATTGTATTGAATATAATTACATCCCTGGGATTGCGACTGTCTATAGTAGTTTGTGAACATACCTAACAATATTCTGTCAAAATCTACGCGCGTTATTTTTGTAATAATCTCTATTCTTACTTAACTTAGTTCTTATAAGTACAGGGTCTATCGATAGAGGCATATTAATCAAATGTAGGTATCTTGCATTTGATTAATCTAATGTAACAATAACGTACGTCGAATGCATAAAACATTATCATTTAATATGATCAATAGGCTAACGTTGGTCGCTTATAAGCCACATGTATTATTTGAAGTACAATGAAATGATAAGTTAATAAAGCAAGTCACTTCGTCAGGTAGCTGGTACGTTTCAATTTCTCCGAGGCATTATATTTACAAAACTAATTACGTTTGTCTGATAGGATATTAAACAACTCCCGAACTTCACTAGATTCGTTGACAGTTAATAAAGACATTCCAAACGTATTTAAGATCTGGGCCCACTACATCTCCGATCTGATTGTCTCGTGATAAAGAAATGTTATTATGAATGCTCTTTGTACACCGAATACTCGAATCGAAAAGCGTTCTTTTATTAAAACATAATTGATGTACCACTAATAAATGATATGAATTCAAATAAAGAAGCTTTAAATGAAGATCATTTATGAATGTGTCCTTCGTCTACATTTCTGATAGAGCGTATTATTAATGTTAATTTAAAATATCACTTATTTATTTGTATACCGATATTATATTTATTGTTGAGCTTATCTAATAGAATGCTTATAGTGGCTTCAAGATTGTTGTAAGTATCATTATACTCATAAGAGAAAACATGCAACGAAACAAACAAAAACAATAAGTATTTGCGACAATTTTTACGTAATATTTCTATGCACATGTTCATAGGTTATATGGAAGTAAGAAAGATCATGAAAGACGGCCAATTCTTACTACTTTGTTTTTTTTCTAATTTTTATTACTGTTGGCACGAACTTCGTCGGCACGCCACGTGGTTCAGATAATTGAAACGTCCAAACACTGAATTTATGTTGCTACTATGATGACTCGTATTTCTTTTTTATTACATTATTACGCATTACCGAATTTTGTAACATTATTCATTTTAGAGTATTAAACATTGCCGATAACGGGTCGCTGTTCGCAACTAGAAGAAGCTTGGGGCATACTCCGCCACGCGTGGTAACATAGCAGTTTAGTCTCCGAGAAGTTTCAACGGCTACTTAACGACATAACTTAATTAACGTATATACCAAATAGTGGTAACATTGTCTAAATTTGGCACAGTGTCCGTCGCTTAGGCCTAACCGGATCCAGAATGACTGTTACTGGTTCGATCATTAATATAAGAGCACAGCATTTTGAAAGCTATGAGCGTTTCGGAACGTTTTATAAAAATATGTGTATATAAGGAACATCATTACGACCTTGTACCTTATTGTATAATCTTAAACATCATTTCTATATGTTAAAAATAATATATTTTATGATGATCATATTAAAGTTGGATAGTATTTATAATTTCAATTTTTTATTATTACAAGGAATGATCAATTGTAACTCGTATAATAATTTAAAATGTAATATTATAACAGCAATACCACCCCAAACATCCCTTTCTATTAATGCAGGGGCAACATAATCAGCCCCCGAGGGACAAGCTCTTGTAATTAGCGGCTGTTCATTTCTTAATTTCAATATTTAATTACAAAGGAAACCCGATGACTGCTCGGAAGAAAGAGACGTCATCCTCAGAAAGACTCGAGAGCCGTTTCATTTTATTAGTTGAGAATTTACTGCTGATGCCGGCTTCTGTTTTGTTACTTTCTTGCATCAAAAAGGTACATACTTGCGTATAGAACGTGAAATACGAGTTTCACTTATACGTTTGGAATCAGTGACTTGTGAGTTATACATTTTTTAACTATTGTATAACAGGCAATTTGAAATCCACATTGACTCGTAAAACAATAACTTACTATGCCTTACGGGGACTAATGTAAGTATATTAGTAAATAAACATAAAATTGAAATCCCATAAGTGCCTAAAATAAATTAAATCAAATATGTACTTCGATAATAACAAAAATATGTTTACATATAAATATTCACACGAATGAAAACATTTATTTCTATACATATCCTTGTAAATAATCATTCCGATTGTATACCTACTTCCATCTATAGAATAATGCAGATTTTCTATTCACAACGCATATTACGAAACGTTAATAGCAATTCTTTCATTTCAGCACAGAATGAATCAATGTAACTTTATCTCGTTCGCCGGCGAGCCATCTCGAAATTTTCCTTTGTCGTACCCTATTGTTAGACTGGTAATAGCTCCAGACATATTAGCGTTTTATTTCATTTCTCCCGTCGTTATGAAATTCCCTTTTAACGTTACTCTCACGACTTTCACTTTGATATCGAATTAAACATGTATAAATATTAATTCACCCTGCAACATTTTATGTCTCTGATGCGAATCGGCAAAAAGGATAACTAGTCAGGGATTGAAGAATGAACAAAGCAAAATATTAATGATTTCCCTTTGTCGGTGTTTTTCATTTCCCACTCTACATTGCATTGGTGGCGAATGGTGCGTTTGGCATGTTTTGTTCAGACTCTTTGACGGGTGTTGGTTTGGACGTGCCATTCACGCGGCCCGTATTGAAGGTCGGTTTTGTTGTGTAAAATTATACAATTTTGGACAAATGACCGCGCCGCGGACTCCTGCCTACCGCGCCACGCCCAACACCATTCAAATCAAATTGAAAATAAAATTGTTTTATTTTTGACCTTGGCTTAAGTTCATACTAATAAATCTGCAATGATAAAAGTCATTTTACTATTTTCATAAAAAGTCAAATATTCACGATGAAAAAAATATATGCAGTTATGTACATATATGAAATCATAGGTTTAAACGATATGTCTCTAACACAGTTTTTTATGTAAACAGTAATATCCCATAGGATGCAACGAAAGAATTAAAATAAAAAAATGACCAGTCATTCTGCGGATATTAAACACTATAATATTTTTTCCCCGGCGCCGTTAACATTTAACCTACACAAAGTCGTTTGAAGCAATTAAAACTTCTCTCATGTTGGAACTGATCTAAGTTTATTCAGTTTTCGAATGGAATACAATTTTGGTCCTTTGTATATTTAATAGTTTTCGTCGATAGTGATACGCTTCATCGGGAACAATGAAAAAGTTTTGCTACCGTTCCCGCCAATACATTTTTATTACAAAAAAGATGGGTTCCTAAAAAAGGTACACTACCTGGTAAGCGCCACATTTGTTGCTTTCTAAATTAATTTCATCTAATTCTGGCTACAAATAGTGTCGAGTCATACAGTTATGCCATCGGCGCCTTTTAAATGTTTCAGAGAGGAAAAAATAAGAGGCATATGTTTCATCGACAACCATTAAAAAGACACTTGAAAGAAAAATGTACATAGCTTCCTTTTTTTACATTTGTAAACTACAAAGGTGGAGTTGGAAATACAATGCAAACAAATGCTCTAAGGAAGTCAATCTATTGTTAGATCATAATCGTAGATATCGGTATGCAAGAGTCGCCCGGCAATCAACGCTTCGTGAAACTATCGTTACTTCGAAATTATTCATAGAATAATTTGATAAACAAGAAAAATTTATGTTGCGTTCTCATGTTTAACTTCATTTTGTATATTCAATAAAAATTGAAAATAATGAAAACAAACAGCGGAGATTTGAAACAGAATAGAGTCCCGGACGTGTGATCGTTTAGTGTGGAACAAAAATAAACGTTATGATTTGTTAAACAGGTTATTAGAAAAACATCGGCGCTGTCGACAAGGAGTAAGGAAGTAGTTTAACAAATACGGCCAAGAGTAAACCGCCGTAGTCGTGCGTGTTCCGTACACAATATCCAACCGTTTATTGTTTAAGGTAATCATTTTTACATATTTCAAAAATATAACAATATTAAGCAATTCCTTACTGTCCTATTAGAGCTTAATCTATTTTCCCTTTAAATAGATGCTTATGGACTTGAAATATTATTTATACACTTTATTAAACATGTATGGGATTCAATGATCTATAATAACATAGCCGACGCATGTGATCGGCATTCATTTAAAAATACTAACGGGAACTTTAAAGTAAACAGAAGTTATTCATAAATCAATACGTAATAGTTACATTCTGACGCTATGTAAGTACGTCTGAAAAATCTTTTGTTTGATCAGACTCGAACATCTGGATGTTGAACAGAAGTTCATAATAAAATATGATGAAAAAACATGTTAAGTCCTTTTGTATCGACCGCTTCTGTTTGTTCTAGACTACGGGCAAAGTGTTTTGATACTTTTGAATATTTTAAAGTCGATATACGTAAAAAGTTACTTAAATAAGTATGTTTAGTAGGGCATATTTTTTAGAATACTTCATTTCTGTTAGGTACTACTATTCAGTTCATATAATTTTTCCATGAAACTACGAAAAAAATGAGAAACTTATATAAAATGTGCCAAGACGAATAGAGTAAATATACTTAGTAAATAGTACCAAATATATCGTTTTTAGTTATTATTATATGTAATTTCCGATAACAAATTTAATTCAACTTAAACGTAACTGGTGAAATGTGGGGGTGTACTACACTCCTCTGCCTACCCCTTCGGGGAATACAGGCGTGATGTTACGTAAATTTAAAAAATATATTACATTGTTTTTACCCTTGCAGAGGAAGCCAACTTCGAGATGGAATTCGTTTTACACAAGATGGATTACTACATGAACAAGTTGGACTATTCCAAAGTCACTCCGTGAGTAATTAGTATACGGAAAGTTTACAAAACTCTGATAGCGTGATTTAGAACATTTCAGTATTGTCATACATATCGTCGTCTCTTTCCAGGGAAGTGCTGGCGAATCAAGCGGAGGGCTACGTGCGAGCGATCCAGTGGAATTTGTTTTACTACTACAAGGGCTGTCCGTCTTGGTGCTGGTACTACCCGCACCACTACGCGCCCTACATCTCCGACATCAAGGGCTTCAAGGACCTCAAGATAACCTTCGACATTGGTGAACCTTTCAAGCCTTTTGAACAGGTGAGAATACTTTTTATATAGCAATTTAAACTAGTGTTTTGAATCGTTAGATCGGTGGTTATTGATCCTGAATACTGGAATTATTTATTTTTAGATCTCGTCGCTAGTTACCTATGTATTTCTTTACGGATTATAAATGTACCGTAGATACAATATAGTACGGTTGTATTCGCAGCTGCTAGCGGTGTTGCCAGCTGCGAGTAAGAATCTCCTGCCGACGCCTTTCCACGATCTCATGACTGACGAGGACTCGCCAATAATTCATTACTATCCGATCCACTTCGAAACGGACTTGAACGGCAAGAAGAACGACTGGGAAGCCGTCGTGCTGATACCGTTTATAGATGAGGTAAATTTGGTTTCTTAAATTGTTGAACAAAATAGAAAGTTCTATATATAACTTGACTAGCTTTCGCCCGCGAGTTCGTCCCGCCCCGCCCTCGCAATTCCCTCTGGAGGTAGAATTTGGTAAAATGTGCGTTTAGTTCACCTCGACGTATCACTACATATACATATAAACCTTCCTCTTGAATCACTCTATGTATTAAAAAAAACCACATCAAAATCCGTTGCGTAGTTTTAAAGATCTAAGCGCACATAGGGACAGGCAGCGGAAAGCGACTTTGTTTTATTCTATGTAGTGATGATAAGTTATTAGTAATTTAATAAAGCTTTTTGAAGGCCAATATTTTGCTCATGTTGATGAATTTGATGTGATCATATAAGGCTTGTTCACACTCGAGCATAACGTTGGCACAGTGGTCGTGAAATATTGTAATGTTCCCAGATAAACTTGCTATCGGCCATAGAGCCATGCTATAAGAGATTAACGGAGGAAGAAATCAAGCGCAACATGCATGGACCCATGCTGATGTACAGTTGGTCGCCTACTGATCTTGGTATGTTTATCTATGTATGATGATTGATCAAAGATTTATTTATCAGTGAAAAAGTAAAAAATGTAGCCTATTGTTAAGTGATTTAGCATCTACAATGGATACTTGTCCGGTATTTTAATATTCTTATTCATATATATGTTTGAAAGGAAATAACTTGTTTTGGCTAAATTATTTAATGTGACAAAGTTACCTTATTAAACATTTTGTTGGATTACTAATACATATTGAATATAATAATAATAATACTATCACGCCAGGTCCGCAACGGGTCTTTACAAACCTGACGTGCTTCGTCTACATTCATCACTCTTCATGCATACATGCCGGCTTCGGAGACCCTTCACCCAGGCCCCGTCAGCCAGTGTCTGCCCTATTTGGTCGAGATAGG
>DWEM01003128.1:0-11093 GCA_018245935.1 Agara belti belti | reverse complement strand
AGATGTCCATGGGCGGCAGCGGCCACTCGTGACTGCTGCCAGCTCGTTCACTACTCTCATAACATAAAAAAAAAATCATATGATGTTATAGAAAAATTTCGTGATAATACAAATTTCATACGTGTTTTGTAACTTGTCTTATTATTACTTCAGCTCGCACAATGAACGTTCAGCGATATTGACCTTCGATTTTATAGACTTGATATTTATGTGTCTTTCATTTTATGGCGGATAAATCGTCCACTATGGTAAAAGGAACCGAATGATAACATGTACTGAAACTTTACGTGGTACTAAAACAATGCGCTGAGCTGGTAAAGTATTATTTACACTCGATAAGTTCTTTTTATGTTGGACACGAATATAATTTATTAAAATTTCAAATGTAAACCTTAGAAATTTCTAGAAAAAACTAAATAACTCTTCATTAATGATGTGTTTAGAAATGCTATTAGGTATATTTGGGATATTATTATGAGATTTACCAAAACGTCTTGATTTTTAGAAATGTGAAGAGTAAATTATGTTGTATTTTTTCTATAATTACTATTGAAAATATTATTAATATCGGTTTTAAATTGCTTATTTCTAAAATCTGTTTTGGTAAAGCTTCGTAATAACCTTATTAATAGAAAGGCAATTATAGGTAATATAGATTGCTCTCAGACTTATAGTCAAGCATGTTTGATAGAACTTTTAAGCCGTGTAAAGTGTTTGAAATAGCTTAACGACATTTAACGTAGTAACGTAACAAAATTACACGTAGACATAATTTTGGAGAGCTAAGCTTACTTTTTGGAGCACATAAACATTATCAGTTAACGAAAATTTGCTATAAAACGGTCCCGAATCCACTGAACGCGACCACTAGGTATTGCTTTCGTTAACACCGCGGCGGAGAGGCCAGTGTTTTGGGATCATAAGTCTATCAATAGATTCAATTGTGTTCACGATGCTTTAGTAACTTTAAGGCTCATTCTTGCTTGCTCATACTTAGGTCACATTTTGATTTCAGATGTCTATTCGGTAAGGAATCAAGACCCTCTGCGTGGTATATTAACATACGTATGTGTATTGTATCCTATGTATATTACGCTTTTTAGACTATGATTATATTTTACATATTGTACATTATTATTTGCAATAAAGAATTTTAACTTTCTATTTTCCATTACGTTGGATCCCTCCCTGTCAGAGCAATATGGCGTCACACCGGTTATAATAAGGGGGTTAAACAAATGCGTCGCGCTACTAATAGGTACTTTCCCAATTGTGCTGTAACTAGATAACTAACATAAAAATATAGAATGTGACTGACTACATAAAAGTGTGGCGTGATCCTTATTCTATAATGAGTAGTACTTTGTCATAATTAGTATAAGCTCATACACGGTCATTTGTTTCCAAATTAGGCAGAGCCTGCGTTGTAGTTACTAGACGGCCAATAAATAACATATATCAATTTCTATATATATACTTACGTAGATAATTATAATTCAACATCCAGACACGAATAAATAATAATGCTCGTCACACAAACATTTGTCTACAATGGAATCCAAACAAATAATCGTTTTGAGTTATAAATATCAAACTTGGCCCTGAAACGATCTTGATACTTGTATACAAATAATTACGTTGCAAACCTGTATTTAATCAAGTCGACCGTGGAATTGGGGTCGCGCTGTATATATGTCTCTACTCGCATGTTACGTTGAGTTACATATTTGTTTTCATTATTCGTGATCGCTAAAACGCCGTTGTCGATGTTGACCGCAAAGAGAATATCTTAAAATCTATATTTCTCATCCTTTAAGAGAAAAAAAGAAATAGAATTGGTTTCCATTTACAATATACAACAATGTATTTATTAACTCGTAATTGCAAATTTGATATCACAATCCTATTGAGTCCTAATCTTACCTTGAATATTCATTTTGTACATGAAAATATCTATATTTGATTGAGTTTCGAAATGATAGTTCCATATGAATACTTATCATGCCTTTTTATTGATATGCCTTTTCATAAAGACATTCATTTGTTTGTGTGTATTTACATACATACAATAAATATGTTATAGAGATTTATCGCACACAGTTTTCAATTAACACGTTATGTAATGTACGGTATATATTAAATTGTACTAACAGTTGTGTTGTATACAAATCAGGTTTCAAAACCTGTATAATTAAGTCAAGCGTCGCAAATTGGGGTCTCGGGGGTACATGTATCAAGTTGACGGATCCCGTCTCTACTTAGAGATCTTGTTTTGGTGTTAGTTGCCTACAAGCGTCAGGGGCCCGTTTATAGACATGTTGATTAATCCAGTTCACAATACATTGAAAGTAGGAAATTACTAATAAATGTTTTTTTTAAATTATTGTTAAAATAATAAAAAGTATGCTGTCGAACCTTTAAAGTCAATTCCCGCGAAATGCGGTCTTAATTTAGGTATATTTTTTATATTAAAGATAGCAACAACGCAAACCTAACAATACGGAGAGTTAAAGAACGACAGTTCCAGAGTACCTTTAATAAATGAGCTTTTATTACGACTGAACATAGTAGAAGAGTAGAAAGAACTTTGGCACAACCGAAGCCGATGGAAATCCATATGACCATTTTCCTGTCACGCGGGTTCAGGCCTGTTTGCCTGAACTCGCCTGCATGTGTGCATTTCCTGCCTTGCATACTACACACGCGCGGGTTGTGAAGAGCGTCTATGAAATGACAGGAAAAATCCCTTAATCTCTATCGACCCATGTCAGAAATAGTCGGGATCTTATGATCTATGTATGTATGTAAACGATACACGGTAGCAACCCTGCGCACGGAGTAAATGCTGAACCCATCAACATCATCAACATCAACATCATTATCTCAGATAAGAGTGAATTTCCATCAAGATTATACAAAGATGTGTAACTCCCTCTCAGGAATTTATCACGACATGTTGCAACACCTGTTCAATAGATAAGAATGGATATATTGTGGTTGACAGAAGATGGCGATAGTGGTTCGCTATCTTCGACCTGTGTTTATAATACATAAGCATAGGCAAACAAATACATAGACAGACAGACTTGTACATACAGTGGCCCGTTTTTTAAAAAAATAATCTGTTATTAAATCATGTGTTTTCTATAGCTATAATACAGTTAATGGAAAGGCTTATTTTCCTGTTGTAACAAATGCTTTTAGTCTTTTTTTGAAACGTTTAACATCACAAGAAAAGTCGAGTCGCAATTGAAAAAATATAATAGCACCACGATACTCCCGTGAGAGTTTTTGTTGTGAAACATCAATAAAACCAATGGAAAATTACATTAAAAATAATTCATACGAGGAAATGATGAATATGTCAAAGCAAGGCTTTTAAGCAATTTCCTACGTAAATATCAAACGATACTCACAGAGCTATGTACTCGCATATTAAGGATAAAAGATCGCAAAATGGAAGCGAGTTAAAGTGGAAAACCATAAGAGTGGTGTCGAAATAAAACCTCGGAATCTCAATCAGAACCTTTGTTTTTGTTTCATTGTTCAAAAATAATGTTACGATGTTGTTTTGAGAGACAAGCTGGTGAAGTGGTTTGTGTATAAAGTTTAATATACCCTTTTTAAATTGTGCCTTGCGTTTTGCTACACTGATCTTTATATCATCTCCGTAATATAGATAAACGTTTTCTTTGTCTTTGTTGGTGCAATACATTTGTTTCTTTTGCGTTATAGGGAAAAAGATAATGTTCCTTCTGTTTACAATTATTCTAATTCAATAACCAAGAAAGAAAGGTACATAAATACTTAAAATAATCTCGAGTGTTTATAGTTATTTAAACGAAATAAAACATAAACAAACCTTTTTAAAATTTTCGTCTGTCTGTCTGTCTGTTGGTTCGGGCTAATCTCGGGAACGGCTAAACCAATTTTAATAGAACTTTCACGAGAAGATAGAGAAGGTTATAGGGAAACATATAGATTACTTTTATCCCGAAATTCCCACGGGTTCGGCATTTACGTGGGTAACACAATGGGGCACAGCTTGTAATAAATATAACAACGTAAAGGAAAGAAGATTATTTAGATTCAGGCATTTTGCGAGTTCGCAATACATGTTCGCGCTACATGTCAAGTTAAGAAAATCAATTCGCAACTGGTACTCGTATTTTGGAAGGCCGCGTTAGGGAGTTAGGCGCGCTTAATGTCGTTAGGTAAAGTCTGTAAACCGTATCTAAAGCTTTTACAGTGTTTAAGCAACTTCCGTTAGATAAGTTGGCCATTGAATGTAATTGGAACGTCGTGACGCTTGTTCAAGGACTATGTATGTATCGAGGTTGGCATTGAATTTTTTTGTGTGCCAAAGTGTATTATTATTCACGTTGTTTTAAAAAAATACATGACAAAAGAACGTCTTATTTAAAAAAGACATAGCACTGCAACATTATTAAGAACGAACACATACCCTGAATACCATTTACCTCGTTGTTAGCTGGTAATAAAAAAATATTTTTATATCTACGTGGCCCAAAATAAAGCAGCCGGGATTATAGAATGTATCAAACATGTAAGTTACTTCCTTATTCAATAACAATATCTAAACAGCTTTGTAAATATTTATGAGGTCGCCTTATTTGTTGTAGCATCTGTTTAAAGTATAATTAATTCTATATCCGGTTCAATCCGGCTCGAAGGACCGCGAAAGGTTTGTTTATATTCTGAATAAATATACTTTCAACTCTGTGTGTATATGTTTTTATTATGAGAACTATGATGTAGTATTATTTGTAATTATTGGAAATGCATATTTTAGTTTAGTTAGCAATGTAAAAAATTATCTTTTATTAGAGTTATTTAATTGAATCGACCAAGAGCGTGGTTTCCAATTGAATTGTCATCGTCAGTGGTAAATTTTCATGAGCATATCCAGGGTTTGAACCAATTTTTACATTTTACAATATGCGGCATACTTATCAGGCTTGCATGCACTTTTGTTAGTTTCATTACCCCAATAAAAAAAATATCGTATAGCTGCGAGCAACACAACAACAACAACATTAGCGACTGTGAACAAGTATGGATTCTTCTATGTGTGCTTGTAATTATGACGCCCTATATCATCTGCATAGCAATGAATTCTGTCATTGGCATGCAGAATGATTAGCGCGAAGCTTGTCGCATGCCAGGGTTAATCAACAAATTCAACAAAGCAATCCACACTTTGCTGTATCTCATCACAAATACCTCTGGTTCATGTGCTGACAACGCAGTATAGAAAACGAAGTTGTTGCGATGAACAGCCACAAATTCTTTTAGCTTCTCCCAATCTATTGATTGGTATACATAACAAGTTTTTTAAAACAAAATAAACAAGCATCTGAACATTAAAGAGAGGTTGACATTCTGAGAGCATACTAGAACATACGGAAAAAGAGTATTCTGTAATGCCATCTACTAAGAATTAATAGCAGTTCTTCTAACTTTCTTCCGCGTTTATGCTATAGTATGTAGATGTGCACGCGACCTCGGCTACTATCGGTTGTCGTGGAGATGCACATAGTTCTAAAATTATACATGTATTTTCGTGTAAGAGCGAAAGGTCAGCAGCGTAGGCGGTAAGCTGCTAGATTTTTACACCGTTGGTTGAACAACATAAAGCGATAATCTTTTGTGCGCTCCCAAAGCTATAGCTGTCTCATTCCAATCTCTTACGCTTTTTCAAGTCTCGTACACAATGTTTGAATGTCGACGAAACAAAGGCAACTGCAATCGTAATACAATTTTATAATATTACTTTACTAAGCTGTACTTTTCATGTTCATTTTGTTAAGACAATGTCTAGTCTGTAATTATATTTCACTTTATTGTGTATTGAAAGCTTCACGACTGCGGGTCGCTAACAAAACTTTTATTCAAATTTTCATCACAAAGCCTTCGTTATAAGTCATTGTTATATTCTGAATTAGTTCGACTATGATCTCAGATCCCGATTTGAAAAAATATATATATAACGCCATGAATATATTCATAGCCATTAGCTGTTACGTCCAAAAATTTTTGGCTGTAATTTATTCGGTACATAGTCACAAATAACCAAATTTTTGTTTAGTATAAAACAGACGCATTAAAATTCTCATAATGTCGAATGAAGCGGGATCGGTTTGTTAGTGTGTAAATGAATGAGAGTTTTCTAAGTAAAAAGTTTCAAAGTGCTCATTAAATTCTCCACTCGTAACCGTCGACGTTCAGACACTAAACAAATTCAATGTTTTCTTTTTATGCTTCAGTTTTTTCCTATATTTCGCAACACCATCACGTAATATCTCTTAAAAGCTACGATATAGAGAAACGCTGTCTCCTAAACTATATTAGCGCTTCGGCACCCGCTACGGGTCGTTGAGCTGCTTTGATGAAGGATTTGCTTCTTGAAAGCTTTTGTTAAATTTTTCTCGGAAAAATTCACTTTTAAAATAAATAGAAGGCGTCTTTCAATGTATACAGACTGCAGCGGGAAATTGTAGCAGTTATATTCCGCGGCTTATTTTCAATAGCCACTCCGTCGCGGGAAGAAAAACTAAAGGACTCCGCAACCTTGTTGAGTCTAGAACGAGTGAATCAGACGTGGCGTTAAATTTAATTGACGCAACATTATGCGCGGTTGACGCCGACAACTATTTTCCGAATCGCGACTCCACGCTGATTTTGTATTCCCTCCCAATTTGCAAAACTTGACTAAATACGCTTCGGCCTTAAATGAGGGACTATGTACTTTGTTTCAGGTGGTCGTTGTGACGTCGAGCGCACCGTTGCTAAAAGAGCCCTGAATTATTCATCGGCATATTTAACCGCGTCCCAAACGTTGGCCGTGCGTGATACTACACATTACGTGGAATATGATGCCGAAAGTATTATCTTCTAAACTTTAAATGACTTAACGTTATTTGTGGTGACGATGACGGAACTAGTTCTATCTGTGGTGACAGATACACAGTGAAATACTTTATACAAATAAACTATTGAAGATACCCAGTACTCCATAAAAATAAAACGGAAAGTTCATGAAGTATAATTAAATATAACGAGTATAATTGATTATGTTGATAATATGTTGACTATTCGTAACACGTAACGAATGTCAGTGTAAATTAATTGGTATAGCAATGGCTATATATTGCTTATAATGCTATAACAAGGCCAACATTAAAGGGGAAATATAATTTTTCCATAAATCATGATACGTTATCGAACAGCTGTAAAATTGGCCTTGTCAAATAAAATATGGAAAGTTAATATCTCTCACAAAAGATGAAATGAACTTAAACATAGTGAAATAAGGGAATAATAATTCAAAAAGTATCTCCTTTGTAAAGATACTATTATATTAAATATAGTAAAACAGTGCGCGTATAAACTGGTAAATTACGCAGTTATAAAGTTTAACATGTCGATAGATGCTTGCCAAATTAGTTTAGTATAAAAAACGGATAGTAAAATAATAAAAAATAATCAACAAAATGCCGTGGAATTCGGGAGGGAGAAAAATGAGGTGTGCTCTGAAACATGCGATTCTCGCTGTTATGTTCGCCGTTCTGGTGGCCGGGTCGGGGGAGTGGAGCGAGGACGCCGAAGACTTGGGTAAGTTACATTTAACTACTATTTTAAAATAGTTCTTTTGATGTCTCTTTGTGTCATTGCCTCTTTTCAATATTTCTCTTGATAGCGACACAGAGCAATGTGTTAACCAAGTTCGTAGGAGAAAAGGCCAATGACATTGTGTACTATCACACGAACTATTTCGATCTACTTCAGACTCTTTTAAATCTAGGTTTCTACTTGAACGACACCATTGAAATTTTGTGTTTAATAAGTAAACAGCATAACATTTTTGTTCATTACAAATTAAGAATATCCATTATTTCCATAGGTACGACTCAAGGAACTACCGTAAAATATGGCCTATGTTTTTGGAGGGATATAATATTATTATTAACGAACATAAAACAATTCATTAGACATTATATCAATAAAGTTAAACTTAACTTTTTGGTATACAGACTAGAGGTGATTTCCATTTTTGTGTACTAGAAGATTGCTTGCAGTCTCTCAGTTTCAATTAATGGTTAATAATCTCCTGCTCATTTATTTTCAAGTGTGTAGATATACGGGTATCGTGCAGGTGGGTTCACCTCAGTGTTTCTGTAGTTTTATGTAATTCGCTACCGCAACTAAGTCTTGGAAAGTTTTAGCTGCGCGCATGAAACTTGCTGGTCTGCATTAAGCCCGGGAAGATTGATTAGAGTAGCAAGTGTATCAAATTGTAACCTACATTTGCTACACATAACGCGCAGAATACAGTAATGGAAATGTTATTTATTGTTCATCAATAAAGATCAAACGAACTGTTTGAAGACGAATCTGATTCCAAAAAAAAGCTCACGTTTTAATGGTACAATATATGTTTTTATATAAAACTTATGTATTATTAGTCTAAGTAATATTACATACTCATCTGTTATATAGGTATAGATTCTCGATGTCTCAGAAATATATAGAAACCATCTGTAACAAGGCTGATGCTTATATCTGCCGTTTTAACAATTATTAATAGTTAACATTAAACTGTTACGATCAAAACCTAATTGACGAGTAGGTAGATAATATTTTTTATTATTACATTTGTTTGTCACTGCAGAATTTGGTGTACATGGAATATATATTATGTGTATAACACAATTTTGTTACTATTTCAGCAACATAAAGACCCAATATCTAAACTGCTCCATCATTAAAATTGTTTGAATGTACTGGAATTGCAAAGCGCAAGTTTTGCGAGGAGGGAACAACAGAAAGCTGAACAATTTACATTTTTATTTCGGAAACTACTATCGGTTTCGAACTACAAAACTTTACATTCTCTTTGTTTTAAAACACAGCAATCTTTGATCGGCCTGCACCTATTTCCGTATCCGTTAGGGCAAGCTTTCATGATTCTTCTTACGTTAAATATATTATTATATATAGTTCGCTGTCGTAACATTTTGAATTTGGAAGGTAGTTAGAAAAACTGAACTCATATTCATTTCATAATTGTCACATGACTAAGCCAACGGCGTGCCTGAGTAAATTTTTTTGTACATACAATAAAATTTTTTGGTAGGTACAATAAAAAAATTACTTTTGCTTGAAATAAATTATAGGGGTTACTGATTAGTTACGAGTAATAGTTATATAATTAAATAATGAAAATAAAATAAAATGTAAAATATGATAATGTCATAAGATTTTGAAAAGCTCCTGCTTATGTAAAGTTTCGAAAACTTTTTTGTTAGCAGTTATTAATCTAAATACATGTAGACGATCCCTTAGAAGACGCTGCGATGGTTTCTGTCAGGAAACCGTCTGGCAGCTCGCCAATTTCTGTCTTGTCAAGGACGCAAGTGCTATCGATGTAAATACTTCCACTTTGGATGAATTCACCTTTAGTGATCCTTTATCTGAGGAGTAAAAGATTGCCCTTTTTTTGCTAATAAACATGTATTAATAAAAATAAGTATTTTATTTTCAATGAAGCACGGTCTCCGTGTGGCAATTTCAGAACGTCAATCTCTATTGATATCAATCAAATTGTATGTTTTCATATCTATAAACAGTCAATATTGTTCTGAAGCCTTTCAACTATAAATAATAAATATATAAATAAAATAAATAAATAAATAAATAAATAAACTATACGTATATCATTGGAAGGGAATACATAGCAATGTTCTTATTTTCGGTTGGCTAGAGTTCCTATCACAAGAAAGCTTCATTACCATTGACGACACATGCACTGGTTGCACTCATTTGGTACCGTAATAATTAGAATAAAATATAATAACGTGTTCCCTTCGTACTGCCTGTACTAAATGTATAGCTTAAAAATAAAACAAAACCTGAACATTATACGAAAAATATCTATAGCAATTTGTTTTATCAGTGCAACAGTATTTATCGCATAACCTTATCTAGGTGCTAAAATACTAGAAGGAAAGATTCGTTTTTTTGTATATAAACCTGTCATCGTCTAATAATATACTAAGTTACGCGAAGATACGTTTCGCAAAATGCTGCATTCGTTTATAATGCACCAAATAGGAATTCGTGCGGCAAGTTTTGCCAATTTTAGCGAACTCTCATGCGGCAAAACATTTTGGTACAGCGTCTGAATAGCAAATAATATTCTTATCTACGTTTTGATGGGCACTAAAAAAATTTAAATAGGAACTTTTTAAAACCAACAATAAATCTTGTTTAAATTGATATATTATTCACTTTTATTAAAAAATATATCGTTATTGTTACAGGATGTAATTTTAATGTATTGTTATATTCGATTGCATAGATTTTTATGAAAGACTGCGAATGCTTAAAGAAAAAAGAAAAACGTTTAGTTACCTAATAATGATTTTCTACTTTGAACAGGAATCCCTGCAGTAAGTGCGTTAGCTAATTAATTACGTTGCTTGTTTAGGCGTGGTTAAAATAATAAAGGCAAGGGGAGTGTACAGTGAAGAAAGCAATTGAGGCGCCTTATAAAGAAATACCTATGCGTGTAATACGTTGTGCTTTAAAGCGGTCAGGTATTAATAAAATGTAAAAAGTAAGAAATTTAAAAATAGTTTTGTATTTTGAGCTACCATTTGAAGGCGTAAACGAAAATCCATTACTAGCAACACAATATTTGTGTCTAAATTGAAAAATGAGAGGCATTCTATATGTTTAGATCCATTAAGGCTCCGTAAGAATCTCTACAACGGTTAAAATAACAAATAAAAAATGCACCTTAAAAAACCAAAAGCATTGGAGAAAGCTGTTCGTCTCAACCTATGGTCCGCGTTTAAAAGTTCTCTGCAAGCAAAAGACGAACGTAAGGATATCAAGCTGCCAGAGTCAGATTTCCATAACCATTTCAGCCGTAATACTGTGCCGAGCGTAGGGTTGTCACTTTTATTTAATAAACTTAATGTTTCTCGTTTACACCCACAAACACGATACCGCGGAAGACAAAGGTTCCTGTGTTAAGTGTAATGAAAACCGCTTATTATATTATTACC
>DWEM01003127.1:0-11093 GCA_018245935.1 Agara belti belti | reverse complement strand
CAAGTATCTATATATGAAATTTCATCACAATCGGTTAAGCGGTTTGACCGTGATGATGACACAGACAGACAGACAGAGTTACTTTCGCTTTTATAATATTAGTATGGATTTAAGTCGTTGCTTAGTTTTATGTTAAGTGCTGATAGTTGAGATGGATTAACTACTTAATAGAAATACCAATAGAAGCCGTGAATCTGAGAAGAATTTAAAGTACTGCGCTTACATTAACTAATACATAAATGTATGGTTTGTTTATTGATTAGTATTCGTGTCACCAACGATTCGTAATCGTCGTGTAGCAGAATGTTTTCTTTAAGGACTACGCCATAGTACTGATGCCCGTTACAATGTTCTTGAAGGTCGCGTCCATATGTCGAACACCAAACGACAATGTTATCAATAATGAAATTTTGTAAATGTGTAAAAAACGTAACATCACGCCTGTATTATCCGAAGAGGTAGGCAGAGGAGTGTAGTACATGTGTAAATGTGTAATTAACACAATATTTAATGTGTCTATAAAAGTTACACCAGAAGTTATATTGTTAACGGACTCCAGGAATATTGTCATAAAGAAATTATGTGTGTAAATAAATTTAAAAAAAAAAATTAATATACGATCTGACAGCTAGCTTTGTCTGTGATAATTACTAAACAAATTCCAACTACTTGTACAATTTAATATAATCAAAATCTAATATACCATCAAAGGTTAATTTAAATGATTAAATAAGACTTTTTAACAAATAAATTAAACCGCCGAAAAAACTTAAAAGATTTTTTTAAATTGTTTTGGGACTAACTTCGAAATATACCCTATGCAATAACAAAAGAATTATCAAAATCAAACTACTCTGTATAAAGTTATGCGTGGTCATATTATACGTAACATCACGCCTGTATTCCCCGAAGGGGTAGGCAGAGGAGTGTAGAACACCCCCACATTTCACTAGTTACGTTTAAGTCCCATAATGGAATAGGTGGTGAGCCTATTGCCATGCACCGGGCACACATCCAGACTCTGAGTCATTACTGGAAATTCTAAATTAGAAAAATCCAGCAGTACCCGACTCGGGATTTGAACCCAGGACCTCCCGATCGGTAGTCGCGCCAGCAACCGCTTGACCAACGAAGCAGTCATATAAAAAATTAATGAGGTTTAACTGAGTTTTTTATTATCGTATTGTTTTATTTTCATTACTTTGTCTTTATTTTACTCCTTTGGGATCAAGAACTAAGAAGATGGTCTCAGACACAGGAAAGTCATGCTCATGACAAAAATGGTCATACTGGATGGGAATCGAACCAAAAACGCAGTCATGTCCGAACCCCGTTCCACCAGGCCAGTTATATTAAATAACTTAATATTCATTAGGTCACAACATTAGCGGTTTACAGAAATGCCCTACATTAAGATTCCATGTTGCGAGAGCCACAGACATATAAACACAAGTATTCAAATTCAACCCGCGAACGATTTAAACTTTGCGATGCAATATCTACCCTTCATGTGGTAAAACAGAAATGCGCGAAACGGTCCAACTTAACACATTATTAAGTTAAAACAAAACAGAATCACATCGGCTAATATAGAAACTTAAGCACAGTAAAAGTTTCAGCAAAGTACTAGACCTTCGTTGTTCAATGGGCACCGTTCAAGGCGAATCTACTTTCAAAGAGTCACATTTGTATTGAAGAGCCATAAGCCTTCCGAAAACTTTTCAGATGGAACGCGAATTGTTTCGATGTAATTACGTTTGGAGCGCGCCTGTGCGGCCTTCGACCTCTTTGAGTTGGTAGTTATCTGTGGGCTTTGTTGCTTCGTTTTACATAACGCAAAAATCACTATATCATTAATCAGTGTATTTACAATAATTATTATTATAACTGGGACAATTCCACACACGGTTATTTGATTACAAATTAGACAATTAAATGTCCGTGATATCGAATCGATTCTCTGTCAAGTTGTAAAGTCTAAAGGATTTGAATCCAGACCTGCAGAGGGGTTACTGCAAACCAAACCACTAAGCTGCCGCTGTTTTATCGTTATACGACTTAAGAGTATACAATTAGGTACAATTTGATACACGGCTGATTCTAATCATTATTTACAAGTGCAGTGGTACACTTCAAGCGTCAAGTCGAGCTTTAAGGTTGATAAGCCCGAGGTCGTTTCCTTTACCCGTATTTAGTGGAAGGCATCAATAGGCCAGCGGAACCCCCGACCTGACCTTAATCCGACAACATTAATTGCAAAAACCGCAAACGGTCTGTAAAGTTAAGCACGCTGGGCCGCCGTGTAAGCCTGACCTTTAGTGGCAAGTTTTCACGAGCCTTATCATGCTCTCACGTGATAAGACTGACTGATTGTCTTTGTTTACTTTACTCTTTCCCTATTGCTCACACACACCCAGTCTTGCGAGTGATATTTCATGTTAAAAACTAACGTAACTACTCGAAATTGGCCGGATTTGAGCAGACAAGTAATTAGGATGTATTTTTTATTTTATCCCTTTTGCACTTTTTTAAATTAAATTTTTATTCAATTTTATTCGTTCAATTTTCAGTCTTTGGTGTTTTACGTTTCTATTTAAATAAAAAATTTATCGCTAATTGGATACACTATGAAATCACAAAACACCCTGAATACTACAAGAGGATTATGAGACGGCACAGTTATCTAAACCCCTCTATCCTAGGTCTTCCGCGTAGTTGTACCCAACCCTATGTTACTACATAATATCACAAAATACTATTTACAAATTAAGCTTTATCGTAACTTTGTGACTACAACGAACTATTGAGAGTTGCGCCTAAAGAAGGGATCAAAGGAAATAAAAGTAGCGGATCCTGTTCATTATGGCAAAATAATTTCGCAATTTGGCAAAATACCCTAACGTGAACGTGAACGTTTGTGTTGGGCGTAACCGTTACAAAAGGTAGAATGGTATGGAAAGTAATTAAATTTTGACACATTTAAATATGCCTAACAATAATTAATTTAGACATGTAATTGTTTAATTGAAAGTTTGATATAAACCGCAAACACATTTGGTAGGTACCAGATTATTAGCTACCTATTTCTATCGCTAAACGGTGGATTTGTCAGCGGAAAAGAAGACCGGCTTTTATGATGAGATGTTATTTTTTTGTTGCCAAAAGCAAAACATATTCCAAAAATACTAAAAACACTTAGTAAAGTAGTACACGTTTTTAATCCGCAGCCAATGCCGTTCGAGTGTATAAACAAAGTTCCATTGTATTATGTTTCGCGGAGTTCATTCGAAATGACAAAATCCACTTCGTTAAAAACAGATTAAGGTAAACACAACCATAATCTTTGAATAACAAGCAGACAAACATTTATTATTCGCAAAAGTGCGTTATTAATATCGTTAAGGAGTGTTTGTTGAATTATTTCGGCGGCATTAGCATTTTACTTTCATTATTCAGGGGCCCAAGTTTGGGGAGCACACGGTGTGGGCAATATACGACCGCGAAACGATAAGTGTTCTAATATTTTAATTAAATAAATGAATGAACGAATGAATAAATAAATAAATGAATAGAATTCCCTGCGTTATGTACCGTACCATACACACAAGATACGTAAAAACATATATATACGCCTAAATTCGTCAATACTGTAATACCTCTCTAGCCAGGAATGGAACCTGCCACCCGTATCAAAACAAACCGGCAATACTTGCAATTATTGAAATAATTATGCATACATCATGTTTATCCCATATCCGTCATTTTTTTTAAATTGTAGCTCTAATTTTGTTATTTGTGTTTAAAGTTTCATTTTATAAGTTTTTTTGGTGAATCGTTTCACTCATCTTGGATCATATGAAGCGCATAAAGCGTAAATTCTGAAAATGGTGATATACCCAAAGTTAGTTTCATAACTATACACATACTAACTTTTATCACACAAAAAACACACAAATGGAATATTGGACGAAGCCTTAAATGTGGTAGGTAGTCTAAGTATATGTAGATGCCTGTTCCTATATGAGTTTTGAAATGAGCTTATTTACGGAGCAATAACCTAGATTACAGCGCTCAAGGCGTCATACAAATTGGATATGGGAAATAGCCAACCTGTGCTTAAGCCTGTTCGCATCAAATCATAAGTAGGTATTCTAACTCTGAGATGTAGCTGAGGAATTTATTACATGTATTAAAGATGGACAGAGAACTGCTCGGATCCCCGGGGCCCTATTTACATGAATGGCACTTTGCCGAAATAATGCCTACGATGCCTGCTTTGCGAAGCCTGGTAAAATCAAAATATTAATGAATAGGTCATTGACACGGTTATTCCTCACGGAGACCGTCGGATGGAAAATTTCATTAGCATTTCAGCGCTTCGAAAGACACTTTAATTGATCGCTTCTGAATGCTATCGTTAAGTAACGGATGTTAAATCGAGCTTTTACTTTATTTACAAGCAGCCCGGATTGGTTTGTTAACTAATTTCTGTCTACGAAATAGCGTTGGGGCACCGTTGTCAATATATTTCAAATCAATTGCGGTTCTAAATTGAGATAATCGCCAATTAAACCAGAATTATTCGATCGTCACAAATACTCAGTAATTCCTTGTGCCGAGCATCTACGAAAAGCTTATTCTAAAAAGATACACAATAAATCTACGTCCACATAAGTTATTCTACTCCCATTTGAGGGAAACTCGATACACAAATCCCACATTGTGTGGCGGATATTGTCGGAAATTTCATAATGCATCCTGGATTTGCAAGTTTCTGCGTGTATTCCGTATAAATTCCCTTTCATTCCTCTTCGGGGCGTATTTTTATGAAAAACTCGCTTGCGGGATGTACTTATGTTCGTATATTTTCTTTTGACGAGAGTACGAGTATATGGAGTTCTTAAAGACTTTAAAAGTGTTTTTCGAAACTATTTTACTTCACGCAAACTGATGATTAAGACTTAAAAATATCGCTATGCATTGCTGTCTCAAACTTGTTGAAATATTATATCTGAGTTAAGTAAATGACACGTTGGCACTAATGAGGGCGACTTCGGAACACGTTCCACGGTAGTGAATATCTTTACATTTTAACCGTCTATAAGGCAGTGCAACATGATGCTACTGTAACTGTTCGTAATTACTTATTAGCGCTATATTTCGTACACATAGTGATAGCCTACTGGTTTGAAATTTAGTCTTTATAACATAAATATTTAAATATAACTCGCTATGACTGTGAAGGAAATCATGCACATTTTATTGTATGTGATGAGTGTGTGACCGACCTTGGGTCCTAAAGAATACTAATTGCATTTACATTACCAAGTACTGACTGGACTAATATTACATACAATCGCATTCATCCAATCTTGTTACTAACGAATACTCACCAACTATTTTTTATTAACCCTATTACTAACTGGATTCTTACTAACAGTCCCATCCCTATAGCACTATTAGAGGTGATTGCAGCCTGCTCGTTTGCTACTCTCTTCACATAAAATAGTCAAAGCAGAAGGTCGTATCACGTATAAGATAAATATAAAACCTGTAATAACTTGACAATAGCTTGATTAGTATCTAAGTCATTTAGAATCCGTCAAAGCCATTTGGTTTCATTTTTGCTAAGTTATAATTGATTTGTGATAAAATTTCTTGTTCCACGAATTATGATAGCCTTTTACATCGACTACGATTCCACCCACATTAGTAAGGTTAATGTAACCGCAACTCGAATCCAAACAACAAACAAATTAGGCTCCGGCGGGCGGTTAGCGAAGTTCGTTGATTAAAATCGGATAACTGTGCGTAATTGTGCGGAGGGTATTGAAAAAGATGGCTGTTCCCGCCGTTGTTCTTGAAATGAACGTGAATACATTCTGTTATACGGCATGTTTTGTTTTCAATTTTAAATTTGGAATAAGCTTTTTGAATCATTGTTTTTTGTGCTTGGAGATTTGTTTAGTTATCTGATTGCACTGCCCAGTAGCCTTAGTGTCTCCTCGACGGGAACTAAATGCGGGTCGTTTAAATCGCCTGGTTCTGGAGTGTTGCCCATAGAAATACAATCATTTTATTTCGTTTTCTGTAAATTTCTTTTCTTTTTCTTCATTAGTTCGTTTAACCCTAAGTTTAGTCTTGAGTCTTGGACACACCCGAATCGCTTTTTCTACTCTCATCAGCTACTATTATCATGTTCGTTTATTCAAAGTACTCTTAGCCTGAGCTTCTATTAAATATTCATATTTATAAACAGTGTAATTACATCTTGCTTAAAATATTTAAATAAATAGGTAAATAAGCAATACTGTTTACAGTATTATATAGCTTTAGCCATATTACATTTGTTATGAACTTCAAATATGTTCTAAATTTTGACATCAAAGAGAATTGTACGTATTATAAAAAGTCTAAGTAAAGTTAATAACAGACATCCAACACAAGTTAGTAGCAAAATGTTTCATAAATTGAAACAAATCGTTACATGAGTTTTGTGAAGTTCAGTAAAATTTATAACAAAATGAATAAAGTTAGTTAATAGCGAATCTGGAATCTAGACAAATGTAATAAGAGCAGTCCTTTATCAGTCAAAACAATAAATGAGACATTTATATTTAAATTTAAATATGGATATAAATGTCTGGTTTCATGGTCCACTCTCAACGATCAGCGATAAGACATTTCTACAAATTCTACATATGCGGTGACTACGAGTATATGTTATAAGAGTGCAAGGCTTACTTAGGGAAAATCCAAAGTAAGCGTTAAGGGTGAGCGATCTTAAAAAAAAATTCAAGACGCGGTTCAACTTGTACATCAGATACTATTGCTAGATGCACTTCGGTGTTCCAATTTCTAAATTTTGAAACTGTTTCTAACTGTGAGCCCCGAAATATCCATTTTGTATGTACGTCTACGTGTTTGAATGTTGTTAAATCGAATAACCGAACTCTCGGAGAGTGTTTTTGAGAAAAATCACGACTATAAGTGAGCTAGCGAACACTTACTTAAAGTAAAAGTTTGTTGTTGATGTCGCTATAAGGCTCGCCTCGTTCGTTACCGCATTAGCCAGCTGTAACCACTTCTTTACTTGAGCTTTTTACTACATACCTCCTCTCTTTGGTTTTATTTAACCCTAATTTTTAGCATTAACCTTAATCTGTTCTGTAATAATATCTTCACCAATCATCGATGGAGGAGTTATGGTGTAGCATGCTCCAAGCTTCCCGCTATTGCAGCAGGGACCGTGGGCAATTTTCAGTAGTGGGGCCATAAAAAGATCGATATTGTTCAGAAAAAAGAAGCCTTCCATATACCTAGAGAAATATTTTCAGCGGAAGACGCAGTCCGACCTAACAGTAAATTAAGTAAATGTGTAAAATTAACTATTTACAAATACACTATTAGGTCTATCTAAACTAAAAGTGTTTGATTCAATTTAACTTCTTGATCAATTTATTTAAAAATAATTCCCACCCAAGTCATTTTCCACTCGCTCGTTACAGCAGACGCCGAAACAGGCACCTAAGCCTAAAACTTGAAATCACATAGTGTCTGGAATATAAAAGACATTTTCAATTTGTCAAACGATAATTTGAAATAACAAGACGATTCGTTTTGGATACAAATGTTTATATAAATGAAGTCTTAAATGGAGAATATCGTTATATTATTGATCCTTCGTATATAGCATTACATCATTTTTAGTAAGTATCATATTGGTAAGAATAAATAGCTAGGAAACGGGTCACATTCTTGTACATTCGACATCACAGCGCACCGGGAATAAATCAGGAGGAGTTCGGCGGTCCATACGTGCGAATCTTCAAAGTATAATCGAACCACATAGAAGAATCGTAAATTACATTTAGTTTGAAAAATGAAGCCTACCTGGAGTCCTGGATATCCTAATGCATCTCGTATGGGAATAATAGGTATGCTTGCGTGAAATATGAAAATAAATATTGACATAATGGTAGATACGCGCCAACTATATGACTAATGTATTAATGTACACACATAAATTAATTGAATTCTTAAAATGAAGAAAGCTCCGCGCAAAGATTAAATTCGGCACACAATACTCCATAACACCTGAAGACAATGGAAGGTAACTACAAACACGAACTTTCATCATTAGAAGTTGAGAACTTTTTTGAGGCCGAAACTTAGGCGACAAATTTCTCCCACGCACAAGTTGTCTACTCCACTGGGGTGGCCATGAAGCATTTATGATAATATATTATCTGTTGTAATTAGCAAAGTCACCAAGGCCGATCAGATTTGTCGGCTAATTATCGTCAAATTACTGTTAATTTGAATTCTTTTTGCATGTTTTAATTATGTGGAGGAAAAAGATAATTCTCTTCATACAATACTACTTGTTTCTTTTTAAATTTGGAAGCTTTTCATGCAGTCGATTTATGAATATTGGACTATAACATTAGACACATAAAAAATATTTATTACGCGATGCATGTATTGTTCAACAGTATTGAACAAAGAAAACATTTTTAGACGGTAAATTTGTAAACCACAGAAATAGACATTTTTTGCTGATGATTGAATGACATAATTATTATATTACACCGGTAGAGCCTGTAGCAAGGTAACCAAAAAGCTCATATCATCATCATCATATCATACATGAATTAATATAATTTGACGTCAAGGCAAGAAACAAATACTCATATTTATTACACTTATGTTTATCGTGCCGAGAACTGAACCCGCAGCCCCCGCTTCAATAAACGGGGTTACCAACCTCTGGACCGAGAGGTTGGTGAAACATGTACTCAAAGCATATATTACTTTGACACGTCCCAACGGAACCCAAAATATATGGTAATTCTACTCGGGTCCGAAGTTTTCGGCACAAGGAGGGATAATCGACATTTTTGCCCTGTAATTTGAAATGGAAGAAAATGTACGATGTATATTTAGCGGTTCTTCCCCCAGTTAAGTAAGTTTAACTTGTTAAAATAGCAGTCTGACGAAATTTAACGTTCTTGTGAAATTGCGTGCATTTTTTCTTAGCAAACACTAATAAGGTAATGAACGGAATAAATTTAAATTTGAACATTCTTACCCAACGAGAAGAACATTGTTTTAATAGTCGAAAAAGATGATTTATTTGAATAAAAGGGCGCCGGAAGAAGGTGACTCATTGACCAATTCATTAAAATTAAGCGTAAAGAAGGATAGTGAAGAGCACTTTTATAGCATTCTTGTTAGCAATCAATACTAAAAATCTAAAAATTATATTAGCAACTCATAGCAACTGTTCATAAATTAGGGGGCCTTCTTGTGGCCACTTGTGATTGAGGCCTGCTCGTTTGATACTGTCCTGACACAAAACAACCTGACGTAGAACTCGCGCGTGTTGTTACGAAAACATTAACGCAGTAATTCGATTTTCCAATCAACCGCCAGCTTATTCTCAGTGGTGCGTTTAAGGGTTCACCACCCCAATCCCTCTGATTGGTAACGCATGAAACTTTTTATACTCTCACTGAAATATATTTTACGGTCGGTTACCCCTAACTATGAGAGCGGGCGCATAAAGGGTTTATGTTCCGTAGCGAGCCTGCGGTTATATTTAGAGCGCATTATTATTGATCATTTCATTTTTTTTCAGGTAATGTTTCCATACAAGGAATGAACGGTGAAAGGATTGAATGGAAGTAGATTGGAGCAAAATTTTGACATATTAAAGCGGAATTTTCAGGAAAAAAAAGTTTTTATTTTTATTTTTAATTTAATCAGAAGTTACACTTTTGACGGATTGCATGGAAACGCATCTATCTTGCTGTGAAATCGATTTTTTTTTATGATATTAAATGACAAGTTATTCGCTATTTACGTTATACTAATTAAGAGTATTTTTGTTAAATAAACTGATTGTGATTAAACATATATTATACTCTTTTACATTTCTAACCAGTTTATTCGCATTAACAAAAC
Organism: Agara belti belti; assembly: GCA_018245935.1. Taxonomy (NCBI): domain Eukaryota; kingdom Metazoa; phylum Arthropoda; class Insecta; order Lepidoptera; family Hesperiidae; genus Agara; species Agara belti. The sequence goes on along the minus strand of DWEM01003127.1, from coordinate 1,127 downwards.
TAGTAAATACAATATATTTTCATGAATATGACACGAATGTAAAATAACATAAGGCGGCAAGTACAGTACGGCGGCAGGCGGCCCTTTGATCTTCCACTCGATGCGCCCTGCTGTTGAGCAAGCGCTCACGGCTAGGGCTGCCACTTGTCTGGAAAATGGAAATATTTTTTTATTCTTGCAACTGGTTCTACTGGTAATCATTATATACCAGATGGAATAGATAATGTAGTTGGTATGCAAGAAATTTTGCTTGTAAAATGAGACAAAGCTGTCCCATAAAGAGTTACCCCTAAAGAAGTTTTTGAAATCCCCTAAGGTTGTAAAACAGGGGTAGAAAGATTGTATGAAAATTTGTGGGTTATGTAGTTTGACACCTGAAATTTTAGAATCGCTCACTAATAAAACGCACATAACTTCGAAAAATTAGAGGTGCAAGGATCTGAACGCAGACCCCCGAAATGAGATTCAGAAATCCTAACCACTAAGCTATGACAGTGACAGTTCAGAAAATGTATAATAGCATATTATTGTCGCGTAAACAAAAGGTTATTAAACGTACTTATCGACAAGTTCCAGCCTCGTCTCGCTAAATGCACAATTCATTCCGGCTCGGGTCCATTGTTAACAAAACGTTCTTAAGGAGCACTCTGCTTTAATACTAAGGCTCGGTTCACACGGGCGTCCGCTTTTACTCCGCTTTGAAATACCTAATTATATTTTTACAAACTGTATTAGTTACATTTATCTTCTATCGGCTTATAAATTGTTTTGTTATGGTTATTACTACGTACTACATTATTCTTACCCTGACCCTAGGTCGACAGGTTTCGTCGCGATGTTTTCTTCAACCGGTTATAGCGATAATATTTAAATTTTAAGTTATAAAACGCAGGTAAAAAATCAGAGATGCCTGCCAAGGTTCGAATCCAGACTGTACGGAATGGGAAACGGAATTTTAAGCCACTGGAATGTCACTACATAAAAATATTAGTATGTTAGTATCCTTAGTCACTGCATAAATATATTAAAATATTAGTAAGTTAGTATCTAGATTAGTTACTAAAATTAATCTCGTTTGTATTTGTAGGTATAAGCCAAGTTAGTATTAGTTAGTATTCGTCTGATAG
>DWEM01003126.1:0-11098 GCA_018245935.1 Agara belti belti | reverse complement strand
CAGAATAAATTGTGTAAATAATACTAGAATAAAATAATATCACAAGTAATCAGTACTTATAAATAGAAAGTCTTTGGAACACATAATTACAATAAAATAAATACTCAACAGATATTGTAAAAAATGGAGCAATGGTTTAATTGCTACCATTATTACTAAATGTTACAAATGAATGCGGGCGTAATTTTGCGCTTGTAAGTACGTTTCTGTTTTAGAGTTCGTTTCAGATCGTAAATTGGCTAAACTTGAACAACACTACAGGTTTCTTTTCAAATTCTAGTTCAAAAGGAGAAGACTGGTTTTCTGGATTCTGTGGTGTAATGATGAGCCAACATTAGCGATTTCCGACAACGTTTATGATTCGAGACAGCTTGGTGCCATTCGTCAATCGAAATTCCATGCGTCCCACTTTGCAAACAAAGACGTAGATGAAACCGAAGGGATAGGAATATACGACTTGTATTTTCATTGTTTAAATTTGTGAAGCCGGAATAGTGGGCCTTGTCGACATATTTTGCACTCGGCTGAACAGAAACAAACTGCTTTAATGTCACAGTGTAAGTGAATTCCGTAAGATGGCTAGTAATAGACGTAACAAGGTCGCCTAATGTTGTGAGATGCATGCATGGATGCATTTTTTAAAGATATGAGAACGAAATGGAAATATCGTATATTCCTCGATTCGGTTTAATCCGATCCTAAAAATCGCTTCTAACAACCCAATGTTATTATATATAACAAGATTTCTATGTATTTATGCCAAAGTACTCTTCGTATTTATAATGATGAAAATGAGCAAACGAATTATTACACCATTACATCTATGTTACTCAAGTAGTCACATCGCCAGTCTTGTTTGCTTGTTGTTTTAAATAAATGGCATACATTTGCCGCGCCTGGTTCAGTACCCTGTTCACGTTGTGTTTCCGGACCATCTTGTCAAAATGCATCGCCAGTTCGTTGTAGTCCATACGGTTCCTCATAATGTAATCTCGGTGTTGCAATAATACCGTTAAACATAAATACATCAGGAACGGGTTTCCCCCGCCGAACTGAGCGGGCGAAGGAAGACTGGTAATACTATACCGCGTCGTGCAGTCGCCGCTTACAGGAGTGATAATCGTGTTTTTCTGCACCGGTGGCTTGAAAACCTCGTACTTCTTTTGAAAACTGTTTATCGTAGATGCCACACTGTGTAAATTAGTTTGTTTCACGTTTAACAACGATTCGCAATTTTTCTTTGCATTTTCTAGTTCTTGCGACATGTTGGAGAAGAATTTATGAGATTTCGAGTTACCGGTCATTTCGTTTTGTTTAGTTTTGACTGTTCCCGTATTTATTGATTCGACTGGATCCCTGTCAGAAGAGTCCGATTCACTGGAATGCGCGTTGGAATGTTTATTTTCTCTACACAGATCTTGGGGTTCTAAGGAGTTATTTTTTCTCAGTAATCTTATTGGAGTTATAGATTTCTTTCCCGAATGCTCTTCGAATATTTCTCCAGTATCGCCATCAAAGTCTAGCTCGGCTTGTTCGTCGGGTGTTTGGGGACAACTCGCTGTGGTCCGTGTCGTTGGAGTGTTTCTGTGCAACGGATTCTCCCAAAGATATATATCTTCGGCGCTTCTTGCATTCGATTTGATGGTTTCGAACAATGGTGATCTTTTGAATGTTTCCACAGGCTCCATTTCCGCCCGTACTTCTAATGTCCCACAAACTTGTTTGTCATTAACAGTAACGCTAGCTGGCTTTTCTTCGATGCTCGGTGATTCTGATGGAGAGTCATATATCATGCTACAACGATTAATATACGATGGACCAAATACTTGGCGATCTAAATGCTCTAATTCAAGTCTTAACTCTCGTGTCATTGACGTTGTCATGGGATAATATTCTTGGGAGTCATCTGGACTGCTACCATCATTTGTATCAGAATAGGTTGATTTTAGTTTAAAATTCTTCTTAATATTATTGGGGGACATATCATTTTCCTCAAAAGACGTCTTTGTTAGTGTTATTTTTGGGCAATCTTTAGAGCGAGTATTCTCGATAACGGAATGGGCTCTTTGTAGTTTTTCTTGTTTTGTGTGATCAGGTTTATTGCCTGTAGCAAAGTTAAGGAATTCATTCAAATTTTTTATCATTCTAACTTTTGGTCTATTCGCGTTGTCTCCATCACACGAATCATCAAGTTTGTCAAGGGAAGAAAAATACCTATTGTTATGAATTGAAATTTTATCTCTCAACATCCTTATTTGGCTTCCCAATGGTGTATTCTTTACTGTCATTTGTTCAGTGCCATTTACCAAATTCCCTGTACTAGACCATGTCACAGTGTCCTGATTTTGTGTAAGTTTGTCATGTTCAGGCACACTTTTCATATTGTTTTTAACAATAGGCTTAGTTTCTTTTTCAATTGCAATCTTTTCTTTTTTCTTATTTGCATTATTATCTTTGCATTTCTGCAACAGAAGCATAGCATCATCGAGACTTTGGAACTCCTTCGCATGTTTCAGTGATGTACTGCTTACTGATTTACGAGTAGCGTTTTCGTCTAGACTATGGTTAGTTTGTTTTGTAGTGCCAAGCTTCGGGGCTTTGATGTTGGCTAAGCTGAAACTGGAACTCTGGCGCCTTATCGCACATACTTTTGTATACGCATTTTCTCGTGGCGCTTTGATCAGAGGACTTACTGGTGGAGGATCTACTTCGACTTCGACAGAAGGATCGAATTCTCTTTCCTTTAAAGACAATTCCACATTTGGACTTTTCTGTGGAAGTGAGGCCCACAGAACCTCCAGCATTCTAAGAGCGTCATCAAACGCAAACTCCCTTTTCATTTCTAAGAGCAACCACCGGTAACAGAACAGGAGGTCATCGGCTTGTTGTGATTTCAAATAATTATAAAAATCTGGATCATACACTTGCAATGATTCAGTTAAATGCGAAAATTTTAGGGTCATTGCTTCACCGTCCAATAAAAAGTTAGGGTAAAGTCGCGTCATGAGGGCACAGAGGCAGATGTAAGCGTGGGCTTCATCCCCCATTGTCACCAATAGAGGTGATGCCAGATCGGACATGCCTTGACAATAGCTTACAGAAGGATGGTATATTGCATACCTGCAATTATAATCAATAACTGATATTAATTACTGTGGCAATTTAATACTACCTACATAGTTTAAAACGGTCATGTGTATAAATTACTTACGTAGTTAGTATATTGAAAAGCGATGCAATATTCTGGTTATCATCGCTGCCGGCATAGAAGTTGTGATGTCTGTCAGTTCGAAGTACATCTTTTCTAACCATGCTCGTCACATAAGCTAAATCAGCGTTTACCTAAAAATATTATCATCATCAAACCTATATCATTCCGCTGCTGCATACAGGTGTTTTTCTTAGAATTAAAATTTTTTCGGCTGATCCCAAAGTATGGATTCTGTCATACTGGTTAAGTGAAGGTTTGCTAACTTCACACGTCTTAGTGTTCGTTCAGAGTGAGGAGCCAACGCGGTGGCGACACCGGCCGCGATTAGCGACTAACGCTCGAAAATCTCAAACTGGATGTCACCGATTGTTAACTTTGATAGAGCATTTAAAGAACATTATGAAGAACTGCCAGATCTGCACAATTCCTAAAGATCTTTTCCTGTGCCGTTAGATCTAGTGATATATAGTTTTCTTACTCAGCTTTAAAGTACTCAGAGTACTCAGTATTAAAAGGAATAACATACTTTGCCTTTTTGAATACAGTCTTTCCAGCAGGCTCTTAGGGTGTAATATTCATTAGCTTTCTTCTTAATGTAATCCATTCTTTCCTTCCCAGTCATACCGTCAGGATATATATTTAAAATGTGCTTCCAAACTACTTTCCTGAAACGTACAATTGACATTGCCTATCATTTTTACACTAGAATAAATTGAATGAAAATATGTTGCCACATACAGTAATTTGAGACATGAATTCTCTCAGCTATCCAACATATTTAACTGTGAGCAATAACAAATAAGATTGATATATCATTGATTTACAGGCTGATTTTTGCTGACCAAATATAAATAGAATGTTCTTTAGAATATATAATAAGTTATATATAATATAGTACTCTAAACAATAGTGATAGCAACATAACAATTATTAAGATCTTGTAAGTGCTTAAATCTAGTGTTTTCCCCAATAGGGGAAGATGGTAAAGTAACAACTTTAATTGGTTTGTTATTTTCAAAAACTTTGTCTTTGATATTTATGATTATTGACATTGTAACAAAATTGTTTAAATAAAACAAAAACAATTTAACTCTTCTAATGCCATGACCATAGCACTAAACTAACTTTTGTTGGTCGCTAATTAATCTTAAAAGTCTATATATTAATATTACCTTAAACTTGGTTCAATACCGCCACAATAAATAACCTCTCTTAGTTTAGATGTGTTAGTGATTTGCCCAACAGCATCCAAGAAGGCTCTGAACTCAATGTCGTTAAGCGGCGGCCGCGGCGGAGTGTTGGGATCGTCATACAGGTTAAGGGCTCTGGACACCATGTTAAATGTCTTTTCAACCTGTGCAATTAAAAAATATAATACATGTAATCTATATACACAAAGGGTTTGTGCTTTTACTTTCGTTAAATATTTCATAATGCACTTAAACATCTTTTGTTTGTTATATGTATATATTGTTGACAATAAATTTATAAAGTCAAACTTTACTACTTATAATAAGTTTTTTCGTAAAAAAATGTACCATTATTGTTTTAAATTAAGTGTTAATTAAATTCTCAGAATATTTAGTGATACACAATATGTACTTATTTTTTGATGGATTTATTTATTCACCCGTTATGCCAAGAATTATTATTTAAAATGGATGGATTTACTTTGCGATATTTTGCACTGGTCAATTTACATACATATCCTTGTAACAGATTTGAATGTGCAAGCAGTATTTTTGTAACTCGCCACAAGTTACATCACCTTTGTGCCATTCACTGATCTTAGACTCGGCCACAACATATCATGTTAATGTACTATCATAATTACTGTGCACATCAAAATAACTGTAGTAATCAGTAATTTCAACTTTTACAATAACACGGGTGATTTGTAAGGTCCACTGTTTCTTTGATACACATTGAAGTGGTGCTCAAGTTTCCAGTTTAAGGATGATAAGAATAATAATATGATGAGACGATTTAATTTTTTAATGGTTAATTGATCCGAAAATAAGCTAAGCATGTGATCATGTTATCCAGACAGCTAATAAATAATAAACGACATAATAATACATTTCTAAATTGATACTTATTACAGATAATTATACATCCAAGGTACACATTACTGAAATCAACAGATCAGTCAAGTGATATATTTTAGAGCAACAAAAACAACGGTTTACAACCAAATGAAAGAAATAAACAATATTTTATAAAACATAACAAGCCCATAGAATAAAGTGGTGTGATTTGAATTCATAATTAAAATGAAAATAGAAAGTCACCGGAAGTGGGTAAAGGTATTTGAAAATGAGTTTGTTATTTTACTTTCACATATTTTGCATAAAAACCTAGTTTGTACTCATTTGGACTAGTTACTGTGGAAATCTACTATGACCTCCAATTATAATTTGATGCATAATAAATGCTATCCATAACAAGAATGCAATAAATAACAGTTACCATCAGAAGACCTGAAAATGTATTTATTACATAATAATTTAAAGACAATAGAAAAAGTTCTATTACCTGATTCATAATCAATCCCTGAAATCCAGTTTGTAATTCAGGTTTTTCGGTGTGTTGGGTCGCTTGCACTACTTGTTGTTCCTTTGGGCTTTGGTTTGGTACAGGCACTGCAGGCATCGGAGCCATTGTAGGAGGCTCCCAGTCTTCCGATGCCTCCGCGAATGGCTTCATGTCCACCTTTAGTTGGACACATGGTTCGGAACGTTGATTCACAGCTATATTATGCGCCCTATGGAATAATAAATAAATAAATTAGTCCTGTTTTAGTTAATGCTTTAGCATATCTGAATTTTGATAAAAATATTATTAGTGTGTTTAAATATAAAGATATAGTTTAAATATTTCTAATACCGATAATAAAAGGTATACCCTTTTATCAAGTAATAATAATTCATATACAATATTTTTAAAATACAATCTCATTGCATTGCTATTTTGATAAGACCACTCAGTACGAAATTTTTTATCAATGCAGAAATTGGGTTAAATTTATAATAACAATGTGAAAGTGTTTTAACAAACATATGTTTTTTGTATTAATATGAAATAGACCTGTTTTTTCTTTGACAATGAGCTTGTCTGATGGTAAATACCTATTCATTGTCTTGAACAATTCCAAATATAATTCATTTACAGGGGCACATTATGCAGTTGGTCATGATTATGACTTGTTTTTGTGTACAAGGGGACCTGGTTCTAATAGTATGTAAAGATGTTGTTGACAAATGTATTTTAGATAATGATTACTTTGTTTTTGTTTATTAAAGTGAACACACATACTTAAGAAAAGCAGCATCCAAATCCCAGTCAGAGAGGAGAGGCAAGTATACTTCCTGCCCGATATCATCGAAGGTTCGGTACGATAGCGTAAAATCAGATTTTATATCAAATGCTTTCACTAGAATGCTCTGCAATACTTCAAGAGAAGTAATTTGCGGATCCACAGAAAATTTCCTCAGTTCAGGCTGAAGTTTACCTTCACATTTCTGAAACAACACAAAATTTAAACATTCATAAAAACATCAGCGAAATGTGGAAATCCCAGTATTGATCAAGGCAATGTGCAAAGTTACACAAAGGTAATTCTTGATAGCAGTCATTTACAATTCCCATGGTCAAGTTGCGTTCGTAGTTAATTAAACAGTAACTTTTAAAATAAAAGCCCCTATAAATACAATACAAACCTTGACTTTCACTCTAACAGCTTCTTTACTGTACCCAAACATGACTGATTGCACATTACAAAAACATATGAAGCAGATTCATTTTAATATTTTAGAAAAACGTACACTTTATTAAATAATTCATTAGAATTTAAAAAAAAAGCTAGCACTATAGGGACGAGATAGGACAATATAAAATATTTTGAGTAACATTCGTCAAACAAACTGCTGGAAAGATAAACTGAGAATGTCAGATGTAGATGTCATTATTGACAGTAAGTTTTACGGGTATTGCTATCTGTTAAAAAGATTGAATTGGAACGAGATCGATCCAGGTGCACAGCATATTTTGTGCTGTTTATTAGTACTGTTATATCATAGGCAGACAGACATCGAGTGCCAAATATCTTTATCTAGCTTGTATATTAAGCATCACTGTATTTTTATATTTCAAGTTCTTGAAATCGCTATATATCGTCATGTCGATAAATTGTATCGATAACATCATATCTAAGACAATATTAATACGTCGTTGGTATATCCTTGCAATATCATAAAAGGCAAGATTATATTATTACACTGTATTATTCATAGACCTATTAGATACTAATACCTGTATTATTTTATTCTTTAGAGGTTCACTTTCACTCGATTTTTTTACACTGTCAACGTCAAATGTCAAAAATTAGGAAACAAAATTAATAAAAGCGTTGGTAGATTAGCATTAGGTATACTTTGAATTTCGTCGTCAATAGAAAGGTGTAAGTAAATGAGTCTAATAGATTTTATATTCTAATGCTATAAATTACAACTAATCATGAGTAATACAACAACAGTGCCGCATGTCGATCGGGAATTGGATTTATCAAATACAGGACGTGGAGTGTGGCTCGTTAAGGTACCTAAATATATAGCGAACGTGTGGAAGAAGGCTCCGGGTAACATTGAAGTTGGGAAGTTAAAGATATCTCGCACACCCGGGCAGCGTGCACAAGTGCAACTTTCATTGTCGGAAGCAGTGCTGTGCCTCAACGAGCCTGGCGAACAGAGCATACCTAAGGAGCACAGACTCGACGTGTCAAACGTCACACGGCAGTCGTTAGGAGTTTTCTCACATGTCGTGCGTATGTAAAACTCCAAATAGAATTTTCAATGTCCTTATTTAGCCAGTGTTTTCTGGTCTTTTTATTACGTTTGAATGATTTCCTCTGCATAACTTGCTACTAATTTGAATTTCGTTTATAGCATCAAACTCTGACTCGGTTGTCCCAGAATCAGAGAAACTGTATATGGAAGGGAGGATAGTGCAAAAGTTGGAATGTAAGCCATATGAAAACCCAACATACTATAAACTGAAGTCTGAGTCAATACGAAAGGCTCTGAAGCCACAGAGACAAGTGCAACACTTAGATAAGATTGTCCAGAACTTTAAACCTGTGTCAGATCATAAGTATAATGTAAGTATGAAATCATTGATTACAATATGTAAACAGATTTCACTTCATGTTGCTTTACATTTTTCTCACCTTATTTCCAATGTTCTTCTTTACATTTTGTGTAGAAGAACTATAAATCTGGTTTTGCTTGTAGATGTAGCTTGTGGGATTGCAGAGGTGGCAGATTTTTGTATTGTCAAATATATATCTGTGTAAAAATTAGAATGTAAATCTATCTAATTTTGACATTTGATGTTTATATAGAAAGTTCACATTGGAGTGTTTTTCCTATGGACCTCAGCTCTTTATTCTATCTGTACTGATAGTAGGGGCATTGATTATCTATTCTTGTAAGTCTTGACTCATTTGCAGCATGCCTGTATTTGTATAATATACATTATGTTTTTTCACCTATAAGATTGAATATCAAGAAAGAAAGAAAGCGGAAGGCAAAAAGGCTCGTGATGACAAGGACGCAGTGCTCAATGTACTGTTTGCCGCATTTGAGAAACATCAGTATTATAATATCAAGGACTTGCAAAAGGTAAACCCTTATTTATGTACATATAATAATAAATATTTGTATATTTGAATAACATAACAATAAGCACCATCAGCGAATGTGATAAAAATATTTGCAGATTGATTTGTTTTTTGTGATTAAAATAATTTTAAATCAAGTCTTTCACGGCTCCTACTCAATTTCACAGATCAATAAAAAAAAATTTTTAATGGCATTAATTCTCCCATTCTGAGGGATTTGTTTCTGAGAAATAGTGGTATTATTACGTGAAAAGAAAATTTAAAAATTTTATGTATAATACAATTACATACCATTGTATATGATAATATGAATGTTTTTATTTCCTCACTCAGATCACCAAACAACCTATAGTGTACTTGAAGGAAATTTTAAAAGAAGTGTGTACATACAACTTGCGGAATCCACACAAAAATATGTGGGAATTAAAGCCAGAGTACAGACATTACAAACAAGAGGTACCAGTTGAGACTAAGGAGGAAAAGAATAGTTCGGACAGTGATTGAAATAAAACTAAAATACACCTCCATCTCCATCCTGACGTGTGAAGTAACAGGGATTTAATCACTTTGTAATCCTGCCAAGATTTTTCCAAGGGCCAGTAATGCCATCTCATCAAAACTATATGTAGATATAACATATTATACTTTTTTAACACAAGTGTGGTAGGATGGTGTGATTATCTCCTACATCCTGAATTAAATATTACCATTACTGTGTATACTTTGTGTTATCAACTAATAAGCTTTATACATTGGGACTTATAGAGGAGTTTTTTTTACATTTACTTGATGATATAAAACTGATCACATCACCTATGAAACAAATGATTCTTTTTAGAGTAAGTAATATAACATTTTCCTATTTCAAAGTAATTCTGAATGGTTCTGTGTAATAAAAGGACTTGGAAGTATTAAATTGTGGATGACAAGTTGATGTTAAATGAAGTTCCTTTAATATTACATGTATTATAAATGTTTTCCAAAAGTCACAATGTAAATAAATTCCACTTGTTTTACTGTTATATCATGAAAATTATTCTTTTCTTAATATATAATGTATGTATATATTAGTATGTGTATATATATACAATCTAATTAAAAGTGGACAAGACAACTGGACTATACTTTATTGTATAGTAGTTTAAAAATGACTGATTTTGTTCTAAAGAAATCATTTTTGATTTATAATAATGTAAAAAATTTCTTGTTGATGTTTGACCCGTGTATTTCTGGAGTATTCTGAATAAAGATATTTTGTGATATACATACAAATATGTTTTTTCAATAATAACACTTGCGCCCATGCTCATAACATTTATTATATGTTTAAGATATACATAAAATTTCTTGAAATATAAACATCAGCGAATAGAGAAAGATAGTAAACATTAGATTTATAATTTTTGTTTTAAATATGAGAACATTTTAAAATTCTATCCTATGTTTATAATATAGGTAAACATATGTTTTAAATTTGATAAATTTGTAAATAAGTATATTATCTATGTATAATTTTAAATAATCACATTTCAAAATTGAGACTCAATGTTAATTCATGTCCATTGGCAGCAAAAGGGTCGGTCTTAGTTCATGACGTCATATTTCGATTTCTCGATGTAATGTGCCAGCGAGCAGGACAAAATGGCGCCGAGCAGGGGGAGCATGGCTGTTCCCACGGCAATACCGATAAGGATGTCCATATTGCTTTCAAGATATTCAGTTATCACGTCAAAGCAGCCCTGAAATTAAAAATCATATAACCGTATCAATTATTACAATAATTATCTTCAACAATATTTTTCACATACACGAGACATTTGAGTAACTATAGCTTTGTTATGGGGGGAGGGGGGGGGGGATTCATCGGTTCAAAAATGTTCAATCAAAAATTACATTTGACTCGGTCTTCCCCGAATTTCGACCAGAAAAGGCGAAATTTTAAGCGCATATTACAGTAAAATTACATAAAAATTGAAGTATACACAAGGCTGCATACAACAAAAGATTCTTGATCAAAGCAGTTAGTTAGTTAGTTATGTTACAGTTAGATGGCCCAGAAGTATTTTATGTCAAGATTTAAAAATTCTATGCAAGGAGGAAGGCTCCGTACACTCAACCCCATTATTGTAGTAGATTTTAATGTACAATAACCTGTTGGTACACTTCGCTGTAGTTGGCGGTGACGCAGTGGTTGGTGTTAATGCAACACG
>DWEM01003125.1:0-11099 GCA_018245935.1 Agara belti belti | reverse complement strand
TAACTGGTGAAATGTGGGGGTGTACTACACTCCTCTGCCTACCCCTTCGGGGAATACAGGCGTGATGTTACGTATTAATTATTATCACAACAATTAATAAATTACAACTTTACGAATTATAGAAACGTTTTGTAACAAAAAAAGCTTATATTTCCCGCCATTTTCTACTCTTAATTCACTTGCACGCTGCTAACAAATCCTCCTATCAACCTTGCGTTTAAATCCAGTCTGTATTTCCTTACACTAAAATTCAATTTAGCTTACCACGTACATCTGTCCTACTGTAAGAGAAAATTATACACGGCAATGTCGACTTAATTCCGATCTCACTGAGATGCATATTGCGTGCCCACAGGTGGTTGATATGTTATCCATCGTTGCCCGTACAATTTTTTTATGATGGGAACGCCGATTGACGTATCGAAAATTGAACTTAATGCCGTCGGCTCAAGGACGCGAATTGCACGGTAACAGGTGGTTCGAACGTTATCTACATCTGAGATGTGTAGTTGTATCAGGTAGCCGTCAACCGTGGATAAATATCTCAAGAGTGTCGGCCCTGCGCGGTACGTGCCAACCACGCTGCAGATGTAGGGGACCGTCCACAAAGACGAATTTAAATTAAGAACATTCGAATTTTAATCGAATTATTTATTTTAAAATAGATAAAATCAAATTTGTAAACCATAGAGCGCAGATTATTTTTTTATCACAGAATATTCTCAGACTATGAATCGTTCTGTTAAATACAGTTTATAACTAATTGCTCTATTAATCATCAATTATTTTTTGTTATTTATGTTTAGGAGCATAAATGTATTTGTAAAATATATTTTCTATCCTGTAGTATAAATTTCTACTAATACATTGGCGTAGATACCAACACAAAATACAGCTAGGAGGCTCTGTAGCGACGTAAACTATTAGAATGTAGTGAAAGTAAAGTGCACAATCATAACACGCGACAATATCGTTGGAAACGACCAGCGTTAGCTTGGTATTTGTGAAGGCGGTAATAAAAACGTTTACTCATCCGGAAATTGTGTCGGACTCGTAAAAATCGCCCGCAAAGCTCAACGGAACCGCCGGTAACCGCGGCTTAACAATATACGCATACGGCAGTGTCTTCTGCGCATGCTCCGGTCTTACTCATTCCGGACTATTTGTTTTGTCGTTACACTATCAAAAAGCTTTGGATTGCTCGCAAAGTAGCATCTGTCCGCTATCTGTGTGGTGAATCTAGACGCACAGAGCGCCAAACGAACCTCGCTTAGCGTTCTATTAGTGTTCCCGCCGCGTTCGCGACGCAATCAATCACGCAGTTGTCAAATATTCGCGCCAATAGTTGACGTTTGACCGCGTGCGACGTTCAAGAGTTCGCGGGCCGCACGTGGTCGGTCTAACGAACCGCCGTTAGATTGTCCCCGTTATCCGGTGTTTTGCTGCGAATAGATACGACGTCGGCAGTGGATTTACACGTGAATTATCTGCAATACGACGGAACGGGGCCGCAGAATCAGCCGCGCGGCAAATCTCCGGCTCGATATCGGGCGATAGACACATTATTATCACTTTTAATACCGCAGTGTGAACTTATATTCGCGGTGGAGTAGAACTTTTAGCTGTTGCTGAGACTTTACGATCTCTCCCGCGATCTCGGTCATCATTCGATTGATTTGAGCGCCGCGATTCGCTTTTGAATCTCGAATAGAAACTTAGATTTTATTCAATTGCTGTAAAGAACTTTACGTAGACAGTCTTATATTGCGGCAAGATGAATATAACTTCGTCGACGGATGGTACGTATGAAAGTCCATAATTTTTCATTTAATTGATCCATAGTGAACATCTGCAACGTAAAAAGCACCACCTAATTGCTTGCACTTGAATGCGTACCGTTGCGGAATTTTTAGAACCACCAATATTGAACTTTAAGTCTAGAGCGTTAGCGTCAGATTACGCTAACAAGGTTTGTTTATTTTGCCGTTGGATTTGAAGCTTTATCGCGGTACAGATAAGGTGGATAAGAAATTTATCGGACATTTTAGATATGTACGGGCGAAGGGTAGTTCTTTTCACAAATGAATGGTAGCGTGTGGTGATGGTTTTTCATATTCACTCACTCTCCGTGAGTTCCAAATTACTTTTGGCAGGCAAATGCTATCAAGTTGATCGATGTATAAGGGGAAAAAATCTCAACTCAACTCAACTTAACTCAAGCTATTTCAACATCCGCACTGCTACTAATACGTGGAAAATGAATCGTGTGCAGTGAACAATAGTCAGTTTTCGTTTTTAGATTTCTTGTATTTCAATTCCAAAGCTCCTTACACGTCAACCGTTAAATAAATGCCTCTTTTCATCGTGAAAAGATTTACGGCGCGCGACCCACTTTTCATTTGCACCAGTAATGAAGACTTCATATATTTGAATTGACAAATGTTATTTTGTAATATAATATGTATGTACTAGTATATAAACCATTTTTTTATTTAACTGAATCATAGACTAACATCAAATTAATCTCATCTTTGCATGAATTCTTATATAAAAATATGTTAGGTGAGCCTCTCATAAGGCCATTGATCTTATGTAAATTTACCCTAATTGAAAATCGAACCTGCTACTGCAGCCTCAGGAATCCGGGTCATTGACCACTCCCTGGTTCATACAATTGTATTCACTTCTGGTTCTGCTGTTTCCATTGGTGTAGCTGAGGGTATAACGCATCCGCCGCATAACAGATAGGAAATCAATGCAAAGTACTCATTAATTGAACAAATAGTAACAAACTATAAAAAATAAAAAATAGTAACAGTTATACTAGCAGCAAAAGCAAAGTAATATATTCTTTCGTATTGCCCGCAGTGGCATACAAACAGGCACGCCTAATGTCTATAGGGGCAAGCAGAGACTAAAGATTTTTTCTTCCGGTTCGTCATAACTTGCAAACTATATTCAATATAACGGTATATTTCGTAGGAAAATTGAAATAATGCTGTTAATGAGTGTCAGATAGGTTCTGTCGTATTGTTCATCTGAAAGCTTGAACTGTTTCAAAAACCTATCGGTTAGTATCAGTCGTAATCGGAAATTCCGAGAGCTTTGCCTCTCTAGGGACCCCTCCCTGCGCCTGTAATAGAGCTTGAAAAGGTTGAGTACCCCCTGTACTTTTCTCAACATCACCTTCTCGGAGTATTTTTGCAAATGACATGTATCGACCACACAAATACGACCCTTATCAAAATATGTGAGGGTGGAACATTTCTACGTTATTCACTACAATTACACCCTAACGATGAGTGGCGGGTGTCGGGATTTCCATCTGCTAGGAAAAGCATTGTAACGTACATTTGAAAGAATAAATTATGTTAATGTCACGTTTATTTTGTTTCTTTTGTCTTATTGCATAGAAAGAAAATACTCTATTTTATTTACTGGAACATTACAGCACATATATTATAGTGAACGGAATTATAGTACAACATACTATACTGAAATATTGTAATGCAATATTATAGTGCATCGAAGATCGCAGCCAATTTTGACTCAGTTTTTTGTCAATATATAAATCGCTATAACTAAGTGTTAGGTTAAATATATTTACATAGTAACTACTCATATTACTAATATAGGGCTTTTAATGTATATTACTGGTCATAGATTTTTCCCAAATCTAGACCCGGTTTCCAGCTCAAGAAGTGAAGTAACCAGCAAAGAAGTAACTATGACCTACATAGCTTCTGCAAGATTTAATCATATAGCTACAAAGTCTTTACTCTTACGTAGCAATTGTAGCTCTGCGCTACGCCACCAGCGTAGCATAGACTACGTCGTAGCAGTCAAGCCAACTTTGATACGAAGCTGTAACAACATATTAAATTGTTGTGATACATTTAAATATTTTAACACGATTAGAGTAAGAATATACGCAATATATATTACTTGAATTGATTTTCATGTTACAAAAATTTCGTAAAATTTCGTAACTCCTGACCACCGCGAATTCAGGAAGACTCGGAACACAATTTAACTTATTATTATAAAAAATATTATCTCAAGTTTGTATCAAGAAGGTATAAAAGCTGGGATAGCTACAAGTTCTTCATTATGTTCTCTGAGCAGTGAGATGTGCATTAAATTTTCCAATCATGATACAGAACCCATGTAGAACACTAAAAGAATAAAACAAACAGAGTATTATTGTAAAATGTAAAGTTTGATCATCTCAAAAGAATCATTAGGAAGAAGGTGAATCGTTACCTGAATACCTGAAGTCTCTTCATCTCTTATCTGAAGTTCATCTACAATTTTCGCGAAAGCTTCTACGACCCTATTACCTGCTGAAACTCTGCCAAATCACAGAGAACTCGAAACTAAGTTAATAACCATCAATTATTATTTGTCGGTCAAATAGGCACGAACATATTAAATAATATCTTCAAGTTTAGAAACACTTACATAATTATAAACAGTCTTTGGTAATTCTACTTACTACATTTCTCACGATCACCTGTATTGACTAGTAAAGTAACTCATCTGGGCTTTAAGTCCTTTATGAAACTTAGAAAAAAGCGAAACAATTAATAATAATAAAAGTAATCCACTGTATCATATTACATTATGTAACATCATGTAATTCTTAGATAATAAGTAAACAATAATGACTAGATTGAACTGGTTTTTACACCATAGGACATATTAAGCATCCAGATATATTTATTATTGTTGAATTTGGATATCGAAATAATATTTAATAAGTATTGTCATAAATATAGTAGCGCCATAATGGCATAGACAAGTACTAGTTTATGTAACGTTTCGAAATTTATAATTTGTGTTAATCTATGGTCACTTTTTTGTAATGGTCTCTGTGTATTCTGTAGTGAGAATAAAACTGCGTGTCATACTGTACAAAGCAAATATTGTTTTATTAATTACATTAATTATAATTAACGTCTTTAGGAATCTTAAGTATCGATTAAAGTGGTTCTCATTTTATTTTTCCGCATATTCCTTATATACACATAAACATCAATAAACATAATAGTTTTATACACCTTAATAGAGTTTAGGCTAATTGAAACGAGACAGATCATAAAGCAAGATCCAGCAAAAAGCATAAATTGGTCTACACCATATGTCTTTCGCAGAATATGGTAGTCAAACAGCTTAGCATCGGGGGAGCTATTATCAAACTCAATAGAGAAACAAGCTGGTCTAGAAAATAGAGCGAAATTTTATTTTCGTATCATTCTTGGCCTCCTGAGTTATTCAATAACTAGTACCACTATTGTGCCATGTAACGATTTCCGTAGCCAGAAGATACGATGTTTATATATCAAATGATGTTTATATTCGTGTATTTTATTTTATACAAATATTAAGTAAATAGTAAGCTCTTTAGTATGAAATGGAAATAGTAAAAGAGCTTGTAGATTGCCGACTGTTTATTAGTCACTACGCAGTGATTGAACTAGAATAAAACTTAAAATTTCCTTCTGAGATTTAAGTTAAATAGCTGGTACACAGCCATCTACCAGTAGCTGCTAATACTAACTGTATTTGTATCAAATCTAAAAACGCATAACAACGTTCTTAGTATAGCCTTACTTGACTGTGTTAGACGACATATTTTTTATTGAAGTGGATATGTCGTTGTCGGTAGAGAGACTGTGAGATTTCACTTGAAGTGCTTATTTACAGAAGATAAAATTAAAATAAGCGTTGCCAACATTTTTAAAGTCAGTTTCTATTGAGGACCTTGTATAAGATATATATATATAAGACTGAACAAAATTCTTAATAGTACTAGATGTGAAAATTCAACAAATGAATACGTGTTTTTGTAATATGTTAAGAATCATTTCAAAATCCTCGTCGTGACAACCCTAGCGAGAATTTATAAACAATTCCGTCTTCGTGTTTTTTACGGCCGGCCCGGTGTCATCTGCAGGGAACTGTCATCGCTCCCGCGGGAGTTGCCTGGAATAGATAGCTGCTGTATTGCCTGTGAATCTTTAATAGTAACGAGATCACAAAATTGTACCATCACCTGCATGATATAACTAACAAATTTATTCCTTTTATTGAATTGCCATATGAAAAGGAAATAAATTCAATTGCAAAAAGCATTGACAGCGATAAAAATCTCATATGAATATCGTCTTGCTATATTATTAGGAATTAGTTAATTGATTTCGAAATGAAAGCTTTGTGTTATTAATAAGTAAGAATTAAAATAACTCAGAATAAAAAGGAAAAGCTTGCTTAACTTCGCCCCTGCACCATACAAAGTATATAGCCTGCGAAACATCTCTTCCGGTCACCTGCAGAACGGAAAATTAGTATACCACAAGTTTCCACGTTATGGGGTATTTTCATAGAATGTGAATTAAATTCGTATTGGCCTTGTGGCGCTCGCTACCATGTTCTAGCTTTAGCTGTGCGGAAGAAAAACTTCACGCCAATATGCTCGCAAGTGGCAACATTTGAACGATTGACAACACTAATATTATTGAGAATATCAGTCATAAACTTGATAAATAGGGAAAAAGATGCTACGAATATTGCCTAGGTTGGCTCTGGCTTACGAGGATGCAAACCAATAGAAAAAAAATTGACCTCGTAAACGATCATAGCTTTTAGTAATTTACTTACGTATTTTCCGTAAGTCCCGTAATATTGCAGATCGAAGAAACAAAACAAAAAAGCTCAACTTTTATTTTTACCCTCTGTCCATCCTGTCATTGCACTCTAGGGAGCGATCCGTCTCAAAGTAACTAAAATATAAATGTTAATTTACGATTTCTTCCGGATGTAACAACTAACACTTAGAATATATGCAGTCCTAAACATTTCTCAAGCCTCTTAGGAGAAGGAGAACTACAAACACACGCACAATAATTTGTCCTTTCAAATATTTAAGTACATTAAGCTTTTTTTCAATAATCTAACAATATCATCATATGTTTGTATAGATTTATTCTGACTAACATATTAACACAAACATTATTTTGTTGCTCGTTGTTGTGTTTGAAGACGGATTTTAATTATTCTATCACTTCACCAAACACAAAGCCTTCACAGAATATTATTTCCAGCCATGCAGACTCTATTATTACTGTAATAGAGAATCCTTTGAGCAAACCCGCTCTACTGGAGTGGTTAGTAATTACGCAGACCACAAGATAAGTTTGTGCACTCACTTGAGACGTCCGCCACACGCCATTCACTAACACAATGCCATTTTTATGACTCTACTATTGTGTAGAGTTAGAAATGTGCAAGCGCAAATAAAATTTATATTTAGTAGGTAATACATGATACTACTACTAAGTAACTCTACAAAATAGATTTATAAGATAACTCGATATAGAGTTGACTTAGAGGTAGACTTTCCCTACACACTTTAATCAATTCAGAGACGTACAAGGAACGCCAGATCAAGAGACTTTTAATAAAAAACATTTGAAGTGCTTTGACAGACAAGAAGGCAGGAGATCCTGTACGTTTATTCTGGTCCCGAGCAACAGGGTCATAATATTTACGGCGTATTATATAAATTTACACGCTATCAAAAACAATATAAATACGCTTCACTCCCTCAGTCTCTTACTAAGCCAAAAACAGATTAACTAACACTAAATGCTTGTAATCGCTTCAGGCTGTTTGTGAACCAATTTCCATAAATAAACTATGAGTGTTATTATCCGCAGTTATATAATCGGCCGCCGACTTCGTACAGAAAATGAGATAGTTTGTGATAGTTAAACGTACCGTAGTTTAATCTATATACATAAAATATGAAAATGACTGACTGACAGACGTACTACAGACAGTCTACTGCCTCGTACTATAAGAATCGGTTAAGCTAACTTTGGATATACACTTTGACATGTTATAAAGTAAATTTGCTTAAGCACGTGAAATCTGCCAATACGCACTTGGCCATCATGGTAGACTATGGTAGACCTTCTAACTATTACAGGAGACCTGCGTCCGGCAGTGGAAAAATAAAAGGGGGGGAAAAAACAAAACAAATCCATTCCAATAAACAGACACAAATATCTTTAGATTCATGCATACCAGAAAAACAAATCCCACGCCCTATTTTAGAATATCCCTGATTCTTACCTAATTCCCCCTTCATTTATTAACGTGTTGGATGAATACTTGAAAAGATTTACCGACGTGGGAGGCGTAGGGGGTTCTTTTTCTAAAATAATTTGCATGTGTAAACAGCATCAAGTATATATTTCGGTAAGCAATATATTTTGAACTTTGGCGTATCTTATTATCGTATTATCACACCCACATAATTGTTTCCCCCGCACGGTCCTCTGCCTACATTAAGACTATTTTATTACGAACTAGCTTTTGCCCGCGACTCCGTCCCGCCCTCGCCCCCGCAATTCCCTTTGGAGGTAGAATTTCGTAAAATGTGTGTTTAGTTCACCTCGACGTATCGCTACATATAATACATGTTATTATACATATAAACCTTCCTCTTGAATCACTCTATCTATTTAAAAAAACCGCATCAAAATCCGTTGTTTAGTTTTCAAGATCTAAGCATACATAGGGCAGACAGCTGAAAGCGACTTTGTTTTATGCTATATAGTGATAGTGACTAAACGTTATTTTTGCTTATCAGTTTTCTTTAATCCCCGAATCCCATTCACTTGTTTTGCCATACAAAATCATGTGAAATTAAGAGCACTGTATTATAACTTCAATACATTATTGCAGATTCTTGTAACAATACTAATATTAACATTTTTTGTAACGTTTACATAGCGCTGCTTTTTTTACATTTTTCGTGATTCATTATTTAATACGTCGCTTAATAAACTCAAGATTACACTAGCAGATATGAATTTAAAAACTTTTTAATTTAAAAAGCAGAAAGTACCACTAAAATGTGTACTTTGAAAATCACGTAAAAAATTGCGTGACTTAACTGACACGCTCCAAGTCACGATACCTGTGATGGTAATGTAAAAAGCGTCGCGGTACCAACTCGTAACCAAACAATGTGTGCACATCGTTTAGAATTTCAACGCAACATAACGAATGCCGGGAGTCCATAAAATATTCAGTTGGAAGATTGTCAACTTTGCAATTAGGCGGAATATTTTAATAAAATTTCCACTTCCAGCCTCCTCTGAGTCCTTACCGTCGTAAAGACTCGCAAGCAGCGAACTAGCATTTGGCAGATGGCAGACAGTACTTAACAAATACGATAACAAAGAAATACGTATAACATAGAAAGTGCTAACAATGTTTTAGTAGTCACCTTTTAGGTTATACTGTATTTATATCCCACGAAAAACACTTATGTACAAGCGTCCAGTTCCTATTCAAAAATCTCGGCCTCCTAAAGCACTGAGATATATAATCAAACCCAGTTCTGTACACAAGTTTATTCTAAATTAATTTTATATCCAACACCCTTCATGTCTCTAGGATACGTAACTGGATACCCTACCTTTTGTGTGCTGATGGCGTTTTAGGATACGATATTGATACAAATTAAATATCCTGTTTCACTCACACCTAAGTCTCCGTTTCATTTAGTTCACATTAATTTTCAAGCGCATTTGCCACTGTTATAAAACAGAAAGTGAAAACACACGAAAATAATTTATGCCGAATTAGTGGACGCAAAACGGAATATATTCGAACTGAATTCATCGCACCGGAATAGGCTGCTATGTTAATGTTATTTGTTAATTGAACGCATGTAGGAATACTATTGGTATTATTTTCGAACGTTTGATCGGGATGCACATGTGCGCGTATAACTTTATTTGTGCAACGAAATGAACTAATTGGATAGAAACTGTCAGCGAAATAATTCGACAATTCAATTATTGTCAGTTGAAAAGTTTAACAAATATTTTGACATCTAACAAAAATATTTCTAATACAATTTTATTGTGTACACCCCCGTGAATACAATACAATACAATACAAATGAATAAAATTGGAGTGTCTGTTTGTATTATTAAAAGAATCGCTTTTTATTAAATGCATATGTATGTATACACAGTACATGCGCAAAATACATATTTTACAATTTTTGTCTATCTGTCTGTCTGTTTGTTTGTTTGATCCAGCTAATCTCTGGAACGTGGACCCATTTTGACGGGACTTTCACTGGCAGATAACTTATGTAATACGAATTTTAGAGTTACACAAAATGACGTGGACAAAGTTGCGGCCACAGCTAGTTTATACATAAAAAGATACTAATGGAAGGTGCTTTGACAACTTGTGGTAGCGAAAAAAAATTGCAGGAGAAGTGGCTTACGACCTGATTGATTTTATCGCACTAAAATCTTAGACATGTACAAAGTGACGTGCAATGACTCTATTTGACAAGTAAGAGAAACTTATCTAGTTAAACGAAAATTCTAATCTCACTTTCATTAGTTTATTTAAGAAACTAAGTCAGAAAACTGGCACGCGATATTTTCAGCCACGAACGAGCAAAGTAAATCTGGAAATTGAGGTAGTTTACAAGTAAACGTGGCAAAATCAGGTGTTTCTTTTGTATCTTGTAAATTACTATAGACAGTGAACACCTACCGTGGTGCCTGGTTGCATTTTACGTCATATTTCCATATATATAAGTACGCACGGGTATAATTATACTAATCATTACGTCTGCTAAAACTTCAATCTTGCTTCGAAAATGTCGAACTACTCATGTCATACACATTTTTATTCCCTACTAGCTGGTCCGGCGAATTTCGTACAACGTAACAATAAATAAATAGTTTAGTTACACCAATACCTGTAATTTTAATCATATTTGACGGTACGTAGATCATCATGTTTGACAGGTAAGCAGTTTGTATACAAAAATTAAATTGCTGTTAGTAATATTTTCATTATTTTCTCACCGTTTAAACCATCCCTGGATTCCCAAGATATACGACAAAGAATAGCAATTGATTTTCTATATCTATATCTATACTAATATTATAAAGAGGAAAGATTTGTGTGTGTGTATGTGTGGGTATGTAACGAATAGGCTCAAAAACTACTGGACCGATTTCAAAAATTCTTTCACCATTTGAATGCTACATTAT
>DWEM01003124.1:0-11100 GCA_018245935.1 Agara belti belti | reverse complement strand
GATTATTCATAAGTTTTCGACGTGGTGATCTATTCAAATTTTTATAGACCTTTAATTCAATGTGAGATATAGATATTATTACTTACGAAAAAGGTGATATCATCGATAAATTTAAAACTTAAATATGCAAACATACTTTATAATAATATCCGAGGGACCGGTTTCTACATAGTACACCATTAGGAAGAGTTGAGCAGGAAGCTGTTTAATAATGCTAACATTTTCCTCAAAAGTTAAGATGATAAATATTTGAAAAATGTAAAGATATTGTAAATGCCAATGAAATAACTTACCTGTTTTCTACTCCGACTTTACTTAAGTATATATAGCACTTAAATCACAAGTAACGAATGATGATATGCATTTATCTTATTAAATATTATTATAACCTCATAAATATCTTGTTTAACAATAATGCAATATATTCTGTTATCTTACTATATATTTTAATATAAAAGCTATAACTTTTCCAACTTAAATATCTGTTTAAATTTATTTATTAACTTCTTTGAAGCGTCATCATTCTGTTTAATTTTGCATATCTATAAAAGAAATACAAACTTTGAATACGACTAACACGACGGAAAGTTGATAGCTTAAATGACCTGTGACACTAACACTACTCTGAATCTATCAATCTACTACTGTGTTTTACGGACGCCGTGTTATTTTAACGTAGCGTATTTTTGGATTCATAGTGATGCTGTAAAGTTCGAATGGACACGCCAACCTAATCGATTCTCGCCTGTCAAAGAAAATATCGATATTGAAAACCAGGCTTAATTATTTATAAGTATAAATGACAAATATTAGATGTAACTTAAAACCACACAACTTAATACTACGGTCATCGTATGCCTATTAAAGTACATAAGTATTCGTTATTATTATGCTTATCATTAGTAGTAAACCATAAATATTAGTCTTGCGTGTGACATTGAAATTTCTATATACATAAATATAAATCAGACCTGACTTGTCTATACATTAAAAAAAATTACATAGAGTACATACAAAACAGTTTAATTTTTTTTTGTATGTTATGATTTACCAACATTTTGTATCTTTATATAATATAATTGTTTTATAAAATTAGAATGTGGATTTAATTTCACGTAGTTTTCAAAGAGTGATCAACTCTTGGCTAAAGTTTACATTAAATAATATCGTAACTGAACAAAATTGAGAGAAAAACATTGAGCCCTGCAATAGGAATTAAACTTATGTGAAGGTTTTTTTGTACATAATATATTAGCATTCAGTTTTTACTGAATAATAATTGAATTAAAAGTCACTCCGGGGCTAGAGGATTTTCCCGCATACCAGTTTGCTTCTGATTGCTTTTTATTGAGTGGCTTACCCCAAGAAAAACCTACGTCGCTATAGAATTGACGTCAGTATGACCGAGCGTTAATTATATAATTGTAAAGAATCTTTAGGCACGTTGTAAATTACAAAAGTCATCATTCTATGGCTCCTATCATTGTAGGTTTTAGGTTTAATGAGATAATAAAACAAAAACATTTAATCATGAAAAAATATTTTTATTTGGTGATCTTTGGATGATTTTGGTCTTTTCAGTAAACAGGTGCTGTTTACAAAGCCCACACACGCACGTAGTCAACCACCAGCGAGGCATCATGCCCATTATTGGCGTTCAGATTCCAGGTTGGCAGCCAGTTCGATTGACGGTTCCAGAAATCTGTTGCAGCCTTTAAGAAATATCACATAATTATGATATTTTCACTATTAATACATATACAATACACATACTTTAAATAGTACTGGTCGTTCTTTATGCGTCGTCATGTAGTTAGGTTGAATATAAATTAGGAAACATACTCGCAACGCTCTTTATTCCGGGTGTCTTGATTTTGAAGCATATTTAACCATAGTACCTACTGCAGTATGAAAGTTTATTTTCGCCGGCCTTAAGCTATTCTTGAGTTCTCCAAGAACCCTACAGGTTTAACGACCGTCATGTATCGGTACCAACTTCGAACAAAATTCCCTTGAGAACACTAAAACTTGTCTTATTGTTACATATTTTTCGTCAATGAATATTTTAAGTTAAGTAAAGTTATATTTAAGTTAAGTTAAGTTAAGTTTTAACAAACTTTGTAAACGGAATGCAACATAAAACTATCAACGTCAGATATGAATTCCAAAGCAAGTTACCGTAGGAGATCCATTCCACCATGGTTTAGGAGTCGGGTTAGTTACACCATCAGGGAAGAAACCATTAGTACCACCGACAGCTAAATTTATAATTAGATAGAACTGAAAAAAATCACATGAGTATCTTTTATAGATATACTAATGCCTGATTGACAAAATTAGCAGTCTGATTTTAGACAGCAAATTGGATACGATAGTGTTATTTATTAGCTCTATGTAGATTTTTTAGATGATTAATATTAGCAATCAAGAGATTACTTTAATTTGTGTCAATTTATATACCTACCTAAATTCGGCAGGTTTCTCCTTTTACAAATATATCGCTGACATTTGCTATCTTTATTTACTGAAGAGAAATTATACAAATTAAGTTACGGAGAGTTTCATGCCAAAATTATGTAACAATATTATTCGCAAACATCATATTTATTTTAACAGGTATTTCATGTTTTCAGCATATCAGATTTTTATGTATTCTAAACGAAAATTACCCTAAGAAAAAAAGGTTATTATGTCCAAATTTGCATATGTATTAATTTTCATAGATATTAATATTTTATTTCTCTGTTGCATAACAGAGACGAAAGAAGAGTTTTTGTTCTTATATAGTCTTATATACATGTTATGATGTTAGAATCTGCTTGTTATATTTTTAAATTAAAACTATTAGGAAATACTAGTTCCTAACTACCAAACAACATGCTAGTAAAAACGTTTTTTTAAATTTCATTTCCGTAAGGTATGTTTTATAGAGCCAAAAAACGCTATTCAACAGACCGTTGTCGCAACAATTATAACACTTTTTATTATCTAGCAACAGGTTATGCGCTTTGAAAGCCCTATTTCAACTGCCGCCATTTTATGGAATTATTTTTAGGAGTAAAAACATTATGTAGATGTTCTAGTGTACAGGTACACTGGGACGCGATGCTTTACTACTTAGCAAGCAGATACGAGTATACCAACTTCCTGTAAAACAATGCCTGTTGTGTTCAGTACATATAAATCACATTGTTATCTTAACAAATGATTCTCTTACCTTTTGATCAAACGGTGCCATTTTAGATCCACTTCGCCATGGATTCGATAAATTGGGAATTCTGTCGAAACCGCCAAGTTCCCAGAATCCACCGTTGCGTGGCGTAGCGCGTCCTATTTCTACATTGTCGATACTGAATCTCAAGTAATCTAGAAAAATATTCAGTAATTACAGAGAATATCGTAGAACTCTATAAGATAAGGCATTTTCGAAGCATGCCATGCACGATCCGACTCAGGAGCAGGACGCAACTACACTTACGAGTAAGTACCTATTTACTTTGGTAGGCTTATTAAAAGTAACAGGTTATTAAGTAGTTATAATAATTACAAAGTTCAATATGAAAGTGGTCACAGACCACTGTAATATGTTTTACGATTCATAAAAAAATATCTATGTATAAAATAGCTATTCTATTGTCCTAAAAAGTGATAAAAACAGCGATTCTCCCGACACAGTTTGTGACTAATTGTGCCAATATTCTAAAACTCCGGAATTGGGATATTGCAGGTAATGAGATTTTCGCCTTTTTGTTTCAAATCAAATTTTTAATTCCAAAAATATATACAAATAGTAAGTTATTGTTATTTTCTTACCCACGCTCACTGAATTGACCTTTAAGGAAAGGTTTTAAAATTTTCAACAAAACGCAGTGTATTTGTGTATTGTATCACTGCATACGGAAGTTATCTGTTATAGGCTACTAGCAACTACTCTTTATACGTGCCAACACTCAGTACATAATTATATGAGTTGCAGTAAATAAAATGGTTTATTACCTGGTGTCCACTCAAGTTGATAACGGTGGAAGGCGCGGTCATACCCATTGCTGTTTCTTTTAATCCAGTGTGTTCTCGACCAACTATTCAGTTCGGGGAATGGCCCAAAATGAAGCGTGGAGCCGGCCTCCTGAGTTCCTATGTGAACGCCATTGTGGAACATGTTGCGGTTACCACGGGATTCCACCAAGTCAATTTCTCCGGACGAAGGCCATGTACCGTACGAGTTATAAGCCGGCATCAGCCAAATCGCTACGAATTCATTAAAACTTAATTAACGTAAACTCCAGCTAGAAATATAAAATATAAATAAATAAAATAATATAAATGAAT
Source organism: Agara belti belti (assembly GCA_018245935.1). Classification (NCBI taxonomy): domain Eukaryota; kingdom Metazoa; phylum Arthropoda; class Insecta; order Lepidoptera; family Hesperiidae; genus Agara; species Agara belti. Next base: position 6,771 of record DWEM01003124.1, on the reverse strand, counting down.
ATTTTCGACACAAACATGGGTCCGTTACCCATGTTTGTTTAAAATGCCTGCACTATTTATTTGAGCAATAGTAACAGCTGTGCGAAAAGTAAAAATGTTACTACACATTAAGAACGTTAAGAATGATACTTGTTTTATGTTTTCAAGAGTTTCTCTTGTAATTTATCCAGGATTAATGGGATTTACTGAAGAACGATATTATACAGATCTCTGTTTGTGATATTTATATATTGTCTTAAACTAAGTTTTTAAATAGCTTTTGTAGCTATTTGTTATCGATAGACGACAGTGCGAAAAATTTTAATTTTAAGCGCATTGTCGTGTCGGATTATAACGTTCGAACGTAAATGTTCGCAATTTTATTTAAGTAATTTATATACCTGGCCACAGCCAATCACCAGCGGGCATTTTGGCACGAACCTCAACGCGACCGTAACGGAAGCTGAAGGATTGTACGGTGCGGATGCGCGCGCTTTTGATAGGATTCAACACGTGACTCGGGGTACCTTGCCGTTCACAACCATACCATTGCGGGTTTGTGCACCTAGAGTTACATTCAAGATAGAAACATATACGTATCCCATACAAAAATAAATATCACTAAGTTTTATACTTTAAAAAGAGAATACAATATGAGGGCACAAATACTTATTCTTTTTTTAATAAAATGTATAATGTATACGTATAACTCTGCTTCGAATATCTCTTTTATTTTGTTCAATCCCTTATTTTGGCTGGACTTTTTTACTAAGACAATACAATAATTATAGGCTCAATGCCTGAAGTTCGCCATACAGGGTAACACTGTACCTATATATCAATTGTTTTGTCAATCGTTAAATGCAAAAATTGCTTAAATCCATTTCCACAGCTGTCACACATTATTATTTTTGTCAATATTTCGTATTCAATAAATACCTATCTGCTGGAGCACCGCCTTCAATGTTAAGACGACCGCTGGTCAGGAAAGCGTTTCCGAAATGGTCAGCAGTTAGCGAAGGTCGGATAAAGAGTTGTCCATTTTGAGTGAATGAATTCGTGCGGTTGTTGCTATAGTACTGAAATTCCCAATTCTAGAAAGAAGAATTACGTGTATTAATTTTGTATACTGTTACATACGCTCCGGGAAGTGTAGCTCCAACGTTACAGAATCGCTTTGTCAGTGTTAGTTTTTATATGTCTGGCACATATAATGCGAATGTAAGCCTTTTTTCTGAAAACGGTTTGGGAAGGTTACCTTGTGATTTAAGTACTCACGCCACCACCAGCAAGCGTATTCTCATGCTGCCATCTTTCCAAATCAAACTCTTCGAAGTCATCAGCGAAGATAAGAGCCCCGGAGCAGACTGTGACAGGCGCGTGGGTTCCGGTGACCGTCGTTACGCTGGGCCGACAAGCCGTTGCCAACGAGGCTAGGAAGAGAACTAGCCCAACACTATAAAACCACATGGTGCTGAAAGTTTAAAATAAAAGTTAGCTTACAAAGGAAAATGAAAAGTAACTATTCCTTAATACCGAGATGGGTTCCGTCCTCCGCTACTAAATACTATCCGCCAAAGACATAACTTTTAAAGTAGAGCTTGAGATATATTTTGTTCTTCTTTAAATCAATTTAATCTCTAGCTCACAAATATCTAAGGCGATTGCAAATACTAGTAAAACTTTTCAATACCATGTCTGAGCAGTCCACGTTTGTCAGAGACCTTTGTCCATGAAACCGATAGAATCACTGGACACTTTTCACATAAACGACTCTTGAATTTCTGTGGAATGCTGCAGGCAAGGATAGTCTTGTCACAATTCTAACAGGTGGACATATCTACAGGTGGGTTTCTATCAATAATCATTGTGCTTTGTCTTTGTGAAAATTATTTTTAAGGAAAACTTACGTGATTCTTTTCGAGTCACTTTAAAACTAATGTGTTATTGTTCTCTAATTTATACTTTAATCCTAGATAACTATATCATTCGATTGAAATCTGACTATATCTATCAAATTTATCACTATATAAAAAGATTTTAATCACCTCCTAAAAGTGCAGGATAAAATATCGATATATTATTTCGCGATATCGTTATCTCACTACCTATATTGTGAACTGTTCTCTTAACACAGATCTAAATCTAACATAGTTTTTAAATAATAAATTAGAACAACATATTTACGTCTAACTACCCATGTACCTTTATCATTACTGTTTTGGTTTACATAATCTCATTTATTATATTTATATTGTCTAGGACTGAATAGATCTTTTTTCAGTTGTGCGACCTTTCATGCGCAGATGCTTTGCGAAGGTTCGCAAGTAACCGTTACTAATCTGTTTCAGCCTTTTTCTCCGTCGTTGTAAAATCCTTTCGTGTGCTTAGTAGTTATTTGTATTTATTAAACATGAATACTGCATGTTCCTAAACAAAGCCTGTTTTCCTCCGTAACTAACTGGAGTGCACGCACTGTATGCATTTTAACTTTTGTGTTAAAACAACCATTGCAGAAAGATTAGGGCTATGGCTCGTTTCTTGTAAATTTAACTTAATTTGCAATAACTTACGCTTATATGAACATTGATTGGTTTTATTTTAAATTATTAATGTCGAGAGACACTGCTAGTGTTATGTGTGGAATGAAAACTTTGTGTAACGAATACTAGATTTCAGTACAAAATGATTTTGTGATATTAGATGATAGGCTGAAGAAAATACATGCTAAGAGAGTGTATTATAACAACAGCTAGAGAAAAATCCCAAACTTCCGAGCTAAGAAGTTTCGCAGAAAAAGATGAGTTGTGACAGGAGAACAAAATATGTTAAGAGACGGCATGTATATTTGCGAAAATAGTGATGCAAATAAGGCATAATGAAAGTATCGGTGATGAAATGAATAAGGCTAAAAGCGCTCAATAGAATGAAAGCCGGTAAAGTAACGGTAGACCGTCATAGATGACAACATGTCTGTGAAGACGCTGAAGACTGGGAAAGAGATAGTAGTTAGTGTTACCGCCTTGTCAAAAAGTACCAAGGTATTACCCTGCTCAGTTTAGTCGGTAAAGTATATGCGAGAATATTGATTGACAAAATAGTTTAACAAGCCGAAATAGACAAGCAGGATTTACAAAGGATGTATAGAATGTATCCCAATAAAATATCGAATCTCATATTATCCTAAAAAATACCCAATATAATACAATCCCTGCCATTTCAGATATTTAAAAAATCCGCCTAACAATTTCTCTGTAGAGAAGCTTATTATGAAACCAAGGACTATTTAAACGATAAATACAACGTTTCACCAGACTAGCTCCAAACACACCATGTGATAGTTATAGAACTCATTTTTTAAGCAGATGACAGTGGGTTGATTTTGACACACACGATAAGCAGCCACGTGTGCTCTTTATCGAATTAAAGCCATACTCCCGTATCGGTAATTTTATTTAAATCTTTTGTTATTTAAAAAGTGCTTGGAGTTTTTTTCGCCGGGTATTTTTCTCCCGGTCTCCTAAAGCCTGCATGGCGCACAAAGTCGAAGAACGATGACTTAAATGTATGGCTTTCGGTGAGTGTATTTATATGCCTTGTAATGAATAAAACGATTTGAATTTGAGTAGATCAGGTCTTTCCACCACGGTGCATCACCGGAAAATATTTGAAAAAGTTAAAAGTCTATTGCGCCTTTATAGACTTAGAAAAGGCCTATGATAGAGTCGTAGATGATCACGTCGTAGCGTATACTATAGTATTCTGATATACTAAAATTATCAGCAATTACGGTGAACAATATATATATATATATAGAAATAATGAGACTAAAATAAGGATTTATTAATATATTGTATTAAAATATAATTTATAAATCGTCATTACCTAATGTGTCAAATAGTGACATGAAGAAAGTGGCATGACTTAAGGGATTGTATAGTTATGAATTTCCAATAATAAATGTTAAATTATGAGTGTTATATTCAAAATGAAAAATGTTGCACAAACGTAACATTTCCTCATTTTTAAGAATAAAAGGAAACGCCGCAATGGAAATATGGTTAGTACTTGTAATATTCGTTTGTGAAACTATTACATTTGTCACCGTCATAGTACCAGGTTCTAGATTCATTGAGCGTAAGATGATTAATAATAATTAGCAGTGATATTTTAGTTGACAGAGACGATAAAGTTACTGGCTAACAGATGCCTGTCTGCGTCGTTGCGCTCGTCAGCCTGGCAGCGAGCTATTAAATCTGCCAACACTTGGTCATCAAAGATTGGGTCCAACTTAACAACTCAAACTTTATTGAATAATATACCACGCAATCTCACGTGTTTCAAAATCGACCCAGTAACGCAATATCGCCAACTAGAATCGAAGAATGCTGCAAACGAAACGAAATTATTGCAAATTACGAAACGTTCTTGTTATTGTTTTTCACCAAGAACATTCATGTTTCGACGGAAAAATGAAAAACCAAAGAATGGTAAAAAGCGGATTCCTAAACTTGTATTAATACAAAATCCTTTCACGTGGCTTATGACCAAAATCGACTTCAGTGTATTAAGAAATGTATGGGATCCCTCCTTTCAAGAAAAAGAATTTAAATTCGGAACAAAACAGGTATTTCTATCAATATCCATATACTTTTGATTGTATATGTATAACTGATTTAGGTTTTTTTTTGATAATTTTAAAATAATTTGCTCATTTTTGAAATTGCTAAAAAATACGGCACCGAATAATTATATGAATAAAAAAGTTAGGCTTCTGTTCAACATTGACAACTCTTTTGTGCCTAGTTGTAATTCATTAATGTTCAAGTACGTTGTAACGTGTATTATACATTTGTCGATAAGTTTCATTTTAAATAAATTCGTAGCACTTGCTACTCACTGGCTTGTGACTTCACAAGCAAGTGATTCCATAGTTTTGCACGCGAGTGTAGATATTGTTTAGTAGCCATATGAGTTGCCGGATGTTTGTAATATCACATTAAGGCCTCCGACAAGGTATGACAACTGTTATTTGATGATAACCGAAATCGACTGCCGTCCGAGGCACGTAAACAACCACATTTTCTTCCACTATTGGTCACCTCTTCTATAGAAGATCGCACCTGTAGTGGACTAAATTTACAGAACACTCGAAATATTACAATTGCATCAGGGCTGACAGCACTTCATTTCGGTATATAATTACATAATAGCACTTAATTTTCTGTCGAATGTTTCTCCATTTTATTATTGTCGTTTAAATGCTTTGCGGTAATTTGAAGGCTATATCACGAGTGACTAAAGTTATAAGCGATGGCCAATACTCGGAATTAAACGGTTTACTGACAAAGGCGGCGAGACTGAGCTTAATGCGAGAGCTTGATCGGAACTGGAGCGAGCGGCAACGGGCGCTCCTCGCTCTTAGCCGCGATGACATACAGATATCATCCCCTCGAAAAGTATACTTCATAAGGATAGCCGGTACTGTCATATTACATAATTTGGTTAAAAATATTTGTTTTTCATGCTTTGGATCACTTTTACAGATATAATCTGTTCGAAAGCTTATCAAAATGGTAATTATATCCATATTATATATACGTGTTACCATAATTATATGATTGTGCCAATTTGCAGATAAGAAGTTTTGTGATGTAGATATGGCATTTTTAGCGCTTAAATGGGCTCCAATCAACAACATAGACGCATTAATATTTGCTGAAATATTCGCCCGTTTTCACCGTGAATATACGCCGCATTGCATTCCAGAATGGACGATAGCTTACTTTAAAGTCACTCGGTTTGAAGTGTTGCGGCGTTAGTTTTGAATTTTTAAATGAGGTTTTGTTTAGAAAATTTAAAAATAAAACTATACAAATCCGAAATCATATTTTATTTCAAACGTCACATAAAAATATCATCGACGAATAGTTTGCTTGCATCTATAGATCCAACAAGAGTTTGTACGGATTTTCAAGGTATTCTTTTAATTGATTTGAGAATTTCGCCATGGTGACACCGTCCACTACCCGATGATCGGCTGACCAGCTCACAGTTAGTATGTGCGTTTTTACTATGTTACCTTCCGAGTCGAATCTAGGCAACTTCTGAAAATTCGAAAATTTACCGATAATATTTATTGTTTTTACATAATAAATAAGCGAAGAATATAGAGAGCTTAAACATATTTAACCTGAATTTTTCCTAAGGCGCCTATGGAAACCTGTGGCGGGAATATAACTGGTTTGGTATAAGTTCCTCCAACCTGTAACGATTAATAAATTTGTAAATAATATCGTTATAATTCTGATTAACAGATTAGCAATAAAATGTATTTATGCTTACAATGCCTATATTGGAGATAGTAAATGTTCCATCGGAAAGATCACTCAGTCCAAGTTGCCTTTTAAACCCTTTGTCTTGCAAGATGTTTAATTCGCGTGCTATTTCAATAATACTTTTGGCTTGAACGTTCTGCAAAATATAAACAAATATCATTGTACTATGCTCAATATATTGTCATAGAATTATGATATATTGAGACACATTCACACAGGGCCATTGGAATCTAACATAGACACAGCATGTGCTGTGGTTACTTGACTGCTGATAAAATATACACATACATTTCTAAATACAGACATAAGACATAATATAGATTAATCTATTCTGAGACTCAGAACAAATATTTACGCTACAAATTCTCGGCTCAACAGTCACATTCACTAACCGAGTTGGACTCAAAAAACAAAATAGTAAAGGGAATTGTACAAAATCTATAAAAATCTTACG
>DWEM01003123.1:0-11101 GCA_018245935.1 Agara belti belti | reverse complement strand
AAACATCGTGAGGAAACCTGCACACCTTAGAGGTGTTATAAATTATATAATATTTTCTGAGGTGTGTGAAGTCTACCCATCCGCACTTGGCCAGCGTGGTAGACTATGTCCTAAATCCATGTCTCTATGAGAGGAGACCCGGTTCAGCAGTGGACCAACAAAAGGGTCGAAAAAAAATGTCTCATTTGTCTCTCTCTACTAGTGCAGTGGCAAAAAGAGATGCAGAATTCCGTAATAGGTTGACACGTTACGATAAATACCTTATTTTTAATATATATATAAGAATATGTATAGTTATTTATATAAATTCACAAAGGACGAGTAAAGATCTCGTTACAAAATTTTCAGTACATCTTCGTGGACGGTATATTACAGTATTATTTTACATAAAGCGTATTCTAAAAAATCACCCACACACGTGGCGCCGCCCGCCCTAGTACAATATTTGCTTTACGTCACCGCCCTCGTGCTGAGTGCTTTCAGCTGGCTACTTTATTTTTATTGAAAAAAATTAGGTTAAACGTACCGCGCACAAATATACGAAAATGATAAAATAACCCTGAATGATGGAAAGAAAACATAATCATAATATTACATGCCCATAATAAAAACGATTAAACCAGTGACCCGCGAGCTAAGTACCTACTGTCTACCTTACATTAACTATACACATACACCTACGTACATTTTCACCAAAGGTCGCAGGTGTTTGTAAGCTGTACATTTAATATTGACCGAAAGTGAACTAAAAATAGGTACATTATTTATGTAGAAGAACCCAACAGATGGTGAAGACGGCTTAGCTATTAAAATTTCCGAGACAAAAGCTTTCCTAAAGTCTTTTAATACTTAATCAGTTATTAAGCTTTAATATCATTAATATAAATGGACAAAAAACACACACAACGTATTTAATTTTGTGTGTGAATTGCAAAAGATAAATGATAACTTTTCAATATAAGTATGACATATTAAGAATAACGCCAGATCCTTAACGGGGTAGGTAGAAAGCACCGAATGCCAAATATCTCTGTCCTTGCAAACCTGACGTGCTTTATCTACATTCATCACGCTTTTCATGCATACACTCAGGTTTCGGAAACTCCTCTCCCCCGTCAGCCAGTGTCAAAAATTTATTACTATTCGTCAAAATTCAAAGCTGTCACGCCCATTTGTAAGTGAATTTCAAGTATATTTATCAAAATCGGTAACTTGAGACTTTGTATAATAAATATTACATGAAATATAATAGATAAAGAGTAGCGAGATTATTAATAAAACAGTTTCCTTGGAAAGCGACATAGCATACTAGATATTGCTGAGTGGTTGTTGACAAGTACCCATCGCCAAGAGCCGGATATAGTTTATAACAAGTTGTATGTTCCATTTGGATGTGCCTTTCATTACACATCTTTATATTACATTCTTCATCGTTCCAAAACAATTCTTTGTAGTAGCTGAACACTGACGTAAATTGACATTTGACAGTCTTCCCGGGGCGAGGCATTTCTTCCTGTGCTTTTCTGTAAACGCCTATGATATCCATCAGTTTGGCGACTGTGTAAGTTAATATTCGCAATAAAAATCAGATTTTTTTCGATGTTGTTATATTTATTTTTGGGCAACACGATACTGATTTTCTTATGTAGGTATGACAAAACCGTTTTTATTCTACGATCATGACAAATAACTACAACTCACCTATTTTAGTAAACAACATATAAAATTTTTGTATGTAGGGAAACATTAATAAACATTGTTAGTTTATCGAATGGAATGACCTCCGAATACAGGCAGAGGCTATTTTCGTAGCTTTTCGGAAACTGTGGTATATTTTAACTCTAGTGTGGATACTACATTACGTAACCGATAACCACCTGTGCTCGGAACATCAAAAGCAAACAAAATTTGCGGCCGTATTTTACACTTCGAAAACGAGGGTAGGCTGTAAAATTCTTTGTGTGAACACTTTCAAATTATTTTTCGCAAAAAAAGCTCAGCATTAATTCATTGAAACTGTTTATAAAATATCTTCCATGACAAAGGTTAAACTTCCAAAACTTTTTATTCTAGTCAGAAATCATGTGGCTGACATTAAAGTTAGCTTTTATCCTTGGAGTTTCTTATCTCTCAAGGTGTTATCGCCACAGAGAAATTTGTTAAATAGAATTCAGGAGCGGTGCAAATGCAATACAATATAGGAAAGAAGTTATTGTATCATATCTATAATAATAATAAATATGATTGGCTCATTGGAGCAGTTTACGGAGCAAACCATTCAGTTTGTCGGGATGATTGTTCTCTGTCTCGGAGTAGAACTATTTATATTAGAATGTATGTAATAAAGCACAAGTGTAGTTTCTTAGCTGGCAGGTTACCATAACCATACCGTAACATTAACATCTGAATGGTACAATAAGAATTGGTGTAAGAATTTGTGCATAAAAAATATTTGTGCAAATAAACATTTCGTCTAGCTTCGTGTTCCTTGGTCCTTCGTAGGGCCAGTACGAGGAACTAACTGAAATAGTCATACAGCATTTCTGTTACGCACTAAATGTGTTGTGCCACTTAGCTACAAAAGAATGAAGCTCAGAAAAAAAACCGAGACAAAATGTTACTTTGGTAAGCCTGAAAAAATATTGCGTGGAAGAGAGGGAACTTTCCCCGCGAACCGAAAACATCTCAACGAGTAATTCAGTGGAATACCTCCGCATCGGGTTCGTTATAAACTCCCTTTGACATCTTTGTTTCTTTGATTAAGGTTTGACAGAGCTGAGTAGACGTAGAATACATTTGCATATTTTAAAGGTAAAAAACAAAACACAAAATACCCCGCGAGTCTAATCTGGAGACTGGAATAATTCAGACGATCTAGAGTTTAGCGAGATAATCCGGACTTCATAGTAATATGGATAATTATATTAAATGAAATATATTTAAATGGAACGTAATCATGTTAACAGGACAATTAAAAATGAAAATAAACCACAATAAATAGAATGTGTGATTTATTTTGCATTATCGTGTTAGTTTTAAGATTCACGAGAACATGTTTAAAAATAATTTTAAACTCATATTATCGTGGAGCTTACAGATTTGTGTCGTGATATGACTCAAAAAATATTATGTTATCATAATTTTAGGGTCGTATTTCACAAAGCGGGAACGCGACTCTAGTTGGCGTTGGAGTCCTTCATGGGGTCGATAAAATGCCTCCAGGAAAATGAAGGACAGTGACTTGATCCTTTGAGACGCAATTTTAAAAAGGCAGAAAATTATCTTCCCTGGTATTACGAAGTACAATTGAGTAACTACCATTTCATTTGGAATACAAATTTGAATTCGGAACTGGAATGCTGCACGTTACAAAACAGCAGTTGCAATGTTTACGTTTATCAGATGATAAATTCCAAAATTCTTGAGGGCGACAAAATATTTTTTGACTTTGAGTGCAAACTGTGGTCAGAACTATTTTGAAAGCGTGCATCTTAGAATCATCCGTTTATCAAGAATACAATTGTCATAAAAGGATTTGCCGCTCAGGGGATCTCACCTCCGCAATTACCAGCGCATAAAAAAACATGGCTCACTGAAACTGTCTAGAAACAATATACAGGGTTAGATAAAGCAGAATAAAATAATATCAAGGATCGGATCGCAGCAATAAAAGTGACCATTACCAAGCAAACAATATTAGGAAAAGTCGACGCCATAAATCCGGCTAATGCCTCGACAGCTATGGCGAGCCAAAATGCGAGACACATTTTGTGCCAAATATATAGTTCTACATAGATAAAAACAGCAGCTTATAGATAACTCTTCGATAACGAACAAGCTCCGACGTAACAATTGTATTGTTGTCGTAAACATAAGCTTGTTTGATTGTTTAAGAATGAAACTGTTTGTTACCAGAGACATACAGTCCACGGTGCAAGTCCTAAGGAACCTTAACTGGTCTGTTCTTTAGTGGTTGGAGACTATGGCTGCTGAACCGGAGGTCGTGGGTTTGATTCTCTACTTCGTCTCGTTGTTCTGTGTCTTGATGTAATAAAAATATCTACATAACAATTATATTGCGAGTTTAAATGTAAATTCGAAATAAGATAGCCGTATGTGTAATTTTTAGAATTACCAATATTGCTCCTCTGCCAAAAAAATGTAGGTTTCACCGCTTTATATTGACTCCACTAACGAAGGCTTTATAACGATCGTAAACATTTGGTAAAAGGAGCGTCCACTCAAGGGTTAATCGTGCTGGGTTTTTTTCGAGCTGAGATACACTTATTCCATAAAATTCCGCGCCGCAGGGATACAAGTGCTAACTTAATATACTAAGCACAATTTCATAAGCGAAAACCCTGCTCAGAGCTTAAACCCCCATGGGGCAGCCTTGTTTACGTTAATGGAAAAGTGTGCCTTCATTATATTCACGGAAAATTGCCCCGACTTGTACAACTCAAACTAATATAACTGCTCGTGTAACTAATACACAAGTCGTATAACTAACAAAGTATTACACGAAAGCATATAGAGCATTTCGATTTAGTTAGTCTACCTCGCAAAGTTAGGCATAGCCTACTTTCCAACAATCCCAATCAAGAAAACAACTTTGCCATCGCAAAAACTCGAAGATTGTTTTATTTCATTAAACGTTGTGAATGGACCTTAATGCAATGTCATTTACACTTTTAATACTAACGTAATGTATACTAGTTGTTTCTTTACATTTCAATCTCTTCTTGCGTGTGTTACTGCCTCGCCTTCATCTTCGTATGCCAAATCAACTTCATTACTAGATCTTTTTAGATCAATTTATTGCGTCCTATCAGTGTAATAGTAGAGTGCCTTGTGTAAATGCGTGCTTTATATAAACTGTTTTTTTGCCCAAATATCAATGCTTTCTCGAAATAACTGTTGTTTTGTTCTTCCTACGTAGCCGAGAAGGTGACAGGATTGTTTTACATACCGTAAATCTTCAATGCTGGCATTAGCGGGATTTGAAATTCTGGTCCCGCGGGATCCAGGTACATACGGGATAGGCGGCGTGGCGCTATAGGGTTTAATTATAGGATTATATGACGTAACGTTTAACATACAGATTTTATGTAACTAACTCGCGATTACGTCATCTTAAACAATTTCCTACATTCCACTTGTACGCGTATATCAAAGGATTCATTAATGGAACGGAAATCTTTTGTCTCTTTTATCTATAGATTTATTAATACTGACTTTGTAACTGTAAATAGGGACACATTCTATTTTATTTTATCATTCTGTAGGTACCTCGGTCTTATTATATTCAAGAATATATGTGTATAGGGTATGTTATAAAGTATTAGTTTTTTTTTTCTAATAATAAATGAAACTGCCCGTATGAAATTATAAATTCCATTAATTACAAAGTAACGTTATAATTACATCTGATCTAATCGTGAAATATCCGCTTCAAATCAGCGTTTCGAAATGAGAGTTTCATAAGTTCCATTCCTCTTCCTGACCCAAATACAAAAGCATCTTCAGACCGAGAACATTAATATCTCTATTCCGTCCCGCTACTTAAGGAATTCATCTTTTGTGCTATCCAATTTTAACCTCAATTTGGAACAAGACGGCATTGAATTGAAAATTACGTTTCGCGCTCAACGCTAGTGTGAAATGATTATTTCAGCGCTTCGGTATCAATTAATTCTGACCGTTTTCGTTAGTCTACGGTATTATAATCTAATCAGAATATCTTCAGACCGACAGTATTAGGGTTGTTTCACATTATCATGTACTCTTTGTTATAAAAGGACCGTATAAGCATGCCTACCGAAAATGTTAATATCGACTAAATAGCTATACTTTAGAACACCTCATGTATCTATCATACATGCTTATTATTCTTTCATAAACAAAATTCTGGTTACAGATCTTTATAATCGCGACCCTCTTTTAAAGTAGAGTATTTTAATGTCTATGCACTTATCATATAAATGTTTGTCTTCGGTCGGAGTCGAACTCACGACCTCCGGTGTAACAATAAAGGCCTCTTAACCACTACACCGAAAGGCCGATCGAAACCATAATAGAAAAAAAACACACCCATAAGTACGTAAGCGAGACCGTCATGAATATGTGATTTTTTTAACAAAACTAGTCCGGATTGTATACGCGGCATTGACGTTGGGCTAAAAGAGGTTATTGAGGAGTATTCGGTTACAGAGGACTTGACATACATTTCGGCAACGCGCCATTCCATTCATCAACCTTTTCACTATAGTGAATACCGCGTTTCGATTTTGTTTTGCTCCGTGTACACCGCGCAGATACCATTAAAACAAATGATGATCGGAATTAAATTACGCAACATAAAAAGAGCGATACAAAGGGCCAGGTTTTGTTTGTTAGTAAAATGTTGAAGATAAAATAAACACTAATATTGTGTGGGAGTGTTTGTTTTTCTAAGGTATGAGAGTCGACGCGTTGGAAAGTCTACAAGATATGTTGTTAGCCCGCCCATAGCAACAGAAGATAATCTTAAGAAGACCTTGCGCTCGTAGCGCCGACGAGGTGGTAAAGAGAACTGTAGCCGCAGTCACCCAGACCGCTTGTGGCAAGCTTTCAGCATTTCCGCACTTCGGAGGCCACGTTAAGTTTTCGTTAAATGTTATCGGAGTCCTTCGCGGCTTAAAAACATTCGACAGTCGAGTTGGTCATTAAATAGAATCTCCATCAATTCACGCTGAAGAATAATCGTGAAGTACCAGTCAGGCCTCGTGGAGACTAATGGCCAGTAGCTAAAATAATTCCTCCACCACCGTAAACAATTCGTCTGAACAATTTTCAAATCAAACAAAGATCAGAAATCCCATATAGACTGTATATTACAGCGGAAAGTAAATCCAATGCTCTAAGCATAATTACTGGCATTCCTTAATTAAGTGGAAAATGTTGTACGGTAAACGTAACATAAAATAAAGATTCGCTTGTCGTACTTAAGTACTTAACATTGTAATACATTTACGCAATATGTCTAAAATAATCGTAAATCTGCGCGCCGCAGTAAGCTTAACGTAAACCTTTAGAAATGTTACCACAAATCTGAGACAAATTTCGGAATTTCGCAAAGAAAGAACAACGAGAACTTGATCCGGACTTTGACAAATTATTTATAGAAAAAACAACGAACGGAAAACCAGTCGTCAGCGACTTTTGACTTGAATTCGTTGGTGAATATTTTTTCTCCGCGCAAAGATTCCTGACCAAAGTATCTTTTACATTACAATGTGACAATATTTCCCAAAATTTTAAATAGCATTCAAGTTTGTTGGGTGGACGATGCTCGACAAAGGAAATGATTTTGCAAGCCGGCGAACTGCTATCCTTAGGCTCGTTTCAGACTGAAAACGCTTAAGGCGAGATAATACTCCTTTACACTTGTAATACATATAAACACTTCGCAGACGACTATTAACATGAATCAAGTATTTCAAATATACATAGAATGAAAAACAAATGACTGCTCTTTTTAATGCTCTAAATAGATTCCAGAATTCCGAGATACATACCAAGGCACTATGAACGTTACTGTGTAAGGAAGACGCCGTAGAGCTTCTCTACGCAAGGCGACACATAATGAATTACCCGAGTTGAGAGTTATGGAAGCTAACTCTAAATGACATAATTTACAGAGTGGAACCGACCTCTGCGGTAACCATTAAGGTAAGGCTAACCGTCCCATTTGAGCCCCCTTGCATTTACCCGCCACACAAAATTAATAACATTACTTTCCATCAAAATTTGTTATTTTACATATTGTATGCACAAAGTGTAGTTAGTTTCGAAGGCAGTTTACGACCAGACAGTTCAAAATGTAACATTAGTGACATTAAGAATCTCGTACAATATTGATTAAAACTCTCTGTACATGCTTTCTTTATTCATATGCATTTTATTTCAAAGAAGCGTCTAACGGACATGAGACAGAATACACTTACGCTAATATGCGCTAACTGCATTAACGTTATTGATATTCCTATTCCCGGGGTCCTATTAACACCTTACACTGAATGAGCTGACTGACAATAACAGTCCTTTTTCTATAGTCCTATTCCGAGTCCGTTGCAGAAGCTCACCAGCGGCAGCGGCTGTTAGTAACTGTCGTCTGCTTATTTACTGCCCTCTATTTTACATAAAAACTGCTTCGCATAAGAAAAAAAAATATTAATACTCTGTTTCGCGGTTACTGAATGCTTCTAAAAGTCAGTATTATTATAACGGAGAAACAAGCTAGATGTTTTGATAAACGCTAATCCAACTTCTTCAAGTTAATATAACTTTCCTTGTTTCGTATTCGTACATTATACGTTTGAGAGAGTCATGAATAATAATTTTATGAAAACAGATTTCGTCATTACGCTCGGAAATAAAATTGGGTTCGTCCAATATTTGGCAAGATATTCTCCATATGTGTAGTTAGGTCATTGCTCTTTTTCGACCCTTTTATTTGTTCTCTAGTTCTCTGCTTGACCGGGTCTTCTATCATAGTGTTAAGGTTTTAGTCTACCACGCTGGCCAAGTGCAGATTAGCAGACTTCACGCACCTTAGAAATGTAAATTTTTATAACATATCCTAAGTGTGCAGGTTTCCTCACGATGTTTTCCTTCACCGTTATAGCTAGCGATATTTAAGTTATACAACGGATATAACAAGTCAGAGGTGCCAGGATTTAAACCTAGCCCCCCCGGAACTGGATGCAAAATTTCAAACCAATAAGCTGTAATGGCTTAGCCATAGCGTATCCCAACGCAAATTCCCATTAATAATGGAACTTGCCTATGGAAGATATGTAGAAGAAAAGATTGTGCCAAAAAGAACAGAACTTAGGACTTCTGTGAGGGTTGGATCCCGCTCGAGCTTAGCTCGCATTGCCTTGAACTGTCACTGGATGGTAGGATTGTGACAATTTGACACCATTATACACACACAGTTATAACGCCTGCAACATACATATGCTCTCATAGATTCTCAATATCGGTGCCTTCTTTTCTACAGCCCCGTGAATGCGTTTATTCAATATGAGCTACATACGTTTTCATTTCCAATAAACATAAAAGGCGTCCTAAAGCAACATATTTTTATGCGCATAAGTTTTCTGTTACGGAAATATATCCATGAAAAAATATCATAACAAATATGCTTTCCTGTTTGTTAGCTACGTACCGATACAGTCGATATCGAGATACTTTGTTTCTTAGTGCTTTATGAGCAGGCGGCTTTTATTGCCCGTATGAGATAGTACATTTGTTTTATCCCGTCATATAACATGAAATGGTCACGTTAGGTATAATAGAATATTTCTTTTAATTTCTTTCAAAACGTTACATATAATTAAACATTGTTTCGACAATATTTTAAGTACCTCTACAGAATTATGATCTAATAATACCATTATAAAAAAATACAGTATTACGATGTAGCCCTTTTTGTGCAGATTGGTTCGCTACGAAACTTTTTACGTTTTACTGCTCTGTATGAGAGCCTACAATAACTGCAGAAAGTCTGGAGTAACAGATGCTCGCCTGCTTTACAGATTCAAAATATATAATTGAAAATTACTATTAGACTTTATATTACTGGCCACAAAAAAGAAAAAAGACAATATTATAATTTGAAAATGGAATAGTAGGAACATTCATAAAATAAACACCAACCCCGCAGACATAAAATTCACTCGTTTATCTTTTGTGTTATTATATTTTAATGGCAAATGTAACAGGAAGTTGTATGTTCCACTATCTGTGAGGTAAGTGGGTCACCTTTTTAAAAATTCATTACAAAAACAGCTGTACGTACACATATTAGATAAGGGTATACGGGTATAACTTTGTTATAGTGAAGTTAGATTTATTTTCGATGTACCGCGTCGAGGGCACGCGGGAAATGATTCGTGTTATGTTTTTCACGATTAATGGTAACATACGTAATGATATATATGATTTCGGTTCGGTTTTTATTTCGACATCGACGGTGATTAAATTTTATGTAAACGTCCATTTGCATTATGCCAAAATGGCGTCGTATATTTCGTTTGTCATTAATTTGTGCTAAAATATTTCCCTTTTAATGATGTTTAATTACATTTTACGCTCAGGTAACATTTATTTTAGAAAATGAAAGCCTATTAATGTGACGAATACGGCCGCCTATTTATGGCATCTTAACAAGTTGAATAGTGAATTGTATTTAGAACATTATATTTGGTCAATTGAGTGATCACCTGATATCGTACCACTCGCTCGATAATGACGAATGTTTAGCCCCTAATTTAAATTTTAACTTACCCTCTAAATCCTAACTAAGTCAGACAGGTAAACATTTATGTTAACTTAAGTGTACTATTATAATGAACATTTTCAACCAGTGAAAAACCCTCATTTTCATGGCCAATCTGACTGTTATGTATTACGTAATATTTAATTATCCCCTTATTTCAGCGCCCACTATAAAGTAAAGGATATCAGCGGTCGTAAACATTGAAAACGAGCAGTTTTCCGACCGAAAGTAATTAAAATATACAGCGGGCGATCCGCGAATGAATGCCGTAATGATTGCAGTTCAATCCCGGATTAATATTATGTGTTGGAATATATTCCCATTAATTAACATAACACCAATCGCGGAGGCTATTCTACATAGTTTATGCCCACGTCGTAAACGTGGAATAATGATGCGTTAACTAATGTTTTACATAAACCATTATCACGAATTATAATGTCGATTAATAAGTTTATTTATGTGCATGTTATATTAATTAATAAACTGAACATGTAGTAATTAATACATACTTAACTGTTAACTCAACGGCGTTATTTAGCGTAGCCTAGGGCTAGGGATGTTATAAAAAATCATAAGCTAATGACAATATCATTAATCCTAGATCATACGATACAATGTACACAAAAAACAAATCCAATATACGGATACTATTAAAGATGTTAAGCATTCGTTTACGCTCTTTTGTTTGATCATTAAAAACATCACGCCTGTATTCCCCGAAGGGGTAGGCAGAGGAGTGTAGTACACCCCCACATTTCACCAGTTACGTTTAAG